>JANHFK010008481.1:26803-38948 GCA_036250565.1 Sibynophis collaris | reverse complement strand
GCGGCATCATTGGGGTGGTTTGGGGTGGAGATGTACAGCTGAGTATCATCAGCATACTGATGGTACTCCACCCCAAAACCACCATTAGTTTGAGCAACCAAACTAATCTACTTGTTTAGCTGCATTATAAATTGCAGTTCATTTTCCTATTTTTCTTTAAACTTTCTATTTTTCCTTTTTCACTCTTATTTTTACACATAACCCAGTTTCTTCCATGATTTGCAAAGTTGTCCAGAATTCTGTCTTTTTTGGGGGTGTGGTGTTGATTCTAATTTAACATAGTTAGAACAAGTGCAGGTTGCATGGTCTTTCTACATTCAGAACTTTTCATTATTCTTAACATTTTTCATTAATTCTCTTAATATTTATTAAGAATAAAAGAGGCAAAGGAAATGTAGGGAAGTAAACACAAAAGACAAATCATAAGTGCTGTGAAAATGTTTAAAAAATTTAAGGTTGCAAGTATGGATGTACAACTGGAGAAATACTAAATGCTAGTGCAGTTTGCTTAATGGATATCTATGCAATATATTTAACAGGCATGTGATGATTTCACTTCTACCTGACATTCAAAAGAATACCGGTACTGTTCACTTGCACAAATGAAAAGATAATGAATAAATTCAGAAGTATAGGGGAAGAGTTTCTGGAATAGTGCTGGGAAGAATTCTGAACAGAAAGATAGGAGATGGAGATGACAATGAACAAGCATACAAAATACAGCATTATTTATGGCCAGACAGGGTACATGCAACCAGATTTTTGCATTCAGGATGTCATTGAGAAATATGTGAATGATTGTGTGTTTGTTAATTCGGGGAAAGCATATAAAATAAATAGACTTGAATTTTGAGATGTTTGCTCATATATGGAAATGCAGGTTGGTTGCTAAATGAAATAAGAACAGTATATAGTGGATGTACAGTTTGCATATAGATAATGTAAATAGGATGATTAGTAAATAATTCTATTGAACCAAGGATCTGTAATGTCCCTTGGTTGATTGTTTATAAATGCATAAAAATATTTTTGATGATTAATTAGAGATATTCTGGTTTTAGGAAGTGAATGTAGGCAGGTAAGGTGTATTGACTAAAACCTGAATGATCTTTAGCAGAGGTTAGATTGTGTAAAGCATTGATCTGAAAAACCAATTGAAAAGCAAAGTAGCTGCAGTTGATAGAGAAAATCCAATAAAAATTATACATACATAGTGGAAAATTAGAGCAATTAGAGGAATTTATGTATCTTGGTAAAACTTAGCAAAGAGAGAAAACAGATGAAAAAATCTTAAGACATGAAAATGCTAATAAAAATTATTGGTTTGTTATGAGGAATAATATCAAAAAAATATGAAATTAATATAAGAGTGTGCTTCTGTCCATTATATTATTAGGAAAGGAGAATTGGGTATAGCTTAAAAGAGAAGCTGAAGTGTAAGTTGAATGAATAGAAATAGATTACTTAAGTGTGTGTGTGTGGTAAACCAAAACAAGATAAAATTAACAAAGTATTTAACATAAATTGAAAACAAAAGTGAGTGACCAGTACAAAAGAAATATATTGAGGTGATTTGGTTATATAAAGAATGCATAACAATCATATTGTTAGCTAACAATAGATGTCCATATAAATGACCACAACTGGAACCAGTAACTCAATCATTAACAAAGTGGTCATTAAGTAAAAAACACATGATCATAAACTGTTGTTAGGATTTTATTTCAGCTTTCCTGCATCAGAAGGATAGAAACCTAAATGGCAAGGTCAGCTCATATAGCCAGGAAGGCTTTCAGAACTCAACTCATAAGGAAAAAATTGAGTAAAAAGGAAAAAAAGTTTCCTTTTTCCCACTCTCCACCCTTTGGAATGCTTACTGCAGTGCTGTGATAATTAGCAAAAAATAGAATTAATGTTTGTGTTTACATTCATTGGAGAGGATGGAATTAGAAGACAGCAAGTACACAATGAGGAATACACATTGACTATAATCAACGAGGAGACACTAAGTCCCTAGGAACCTAACAAAAGTCTTTAGTGTGAAACTGATTAGTTGTTAATTTCAGGCAGTTGCTGCCAGCCAATTAAGAAAGTTAGTATTTTTTAGGAATGTGCTGTATTGTCAGATGGTGATAGCTTGTTTCCGCTATCTTTGGGGGGGGGGGGGGGATGGGTCAGGCACAGGACAATGTGTACTTAACTGACAGTAATGGCAAATGTGATAAATGCTGTGAAAATCTAAATTAAGTCAATGATTGCAAAGCTACTTTTTCATCACCATCATAACTATGAATGGTTCATGTCTAAAGCAGTTGTTATACAGAAACTATATATGTATTTAAGAATGTGAATTAGCTGAGAGAAAGGGGAAAGTAGAAGTCATGGTTGGCTGGAATTAATAAGATCCTCAAGACAATCAGAAGAGATAAGAACTTTAAAAACAAAATAAAAATAATGTTTGAATTGGTATATGGACCTAATAGTTTCAGGGGTGGTTTGCAGTTATTAATAAGGAAGTATTATTATGTTGGTATTTCTTTAGCTTATTATTTCTTATTTCCATTCTATATTTTCCATAATGTTGCTTACCCCAACAATAGTGTTACCCACTACTGCAACTATAGTGTATGAGTGGTACAACATAAAGGATTGCTACTTGGAGAATTAAATTTGCTTTAATATATATATATAATTCTAATGAAGGTGAATTTTGGTTAAGCTTAGTAAATATTTTTTATAACCTATTCTCAAAAAAAGAAGGAAATAATCATTCTTCTTTGATCAACATATACTATATATTAATGATCCCCGTATCATCATATCTGCTAAATCATATTTTTTAAGTAGAAAAACATAATCATTTGTTGGAAAAGGAGGGGAAATCTGAATACTCAATATATAATTACTATTATATGATTATTTTTTGTTAAATTGTGTTTCAGAATTGATAGCTTTAAAAACCAAACAAACAACAATAAGATTTATCTCCTTTTTTATCAATACCAAGGTTAAGTATGGTAAAGTTTACTGAATCTTTTAAGAGAGCATTATAGTTATGTGTCAGATGTACTCCTACATGTCAGTTTGCCTCTTACCGAGCTTAACAATTTATTAATAAATGCCAGAGTTGGATTTGTTAAGTGATCAAATGCACTATAAAGCATGTAATTAGAGTCTGAACTGACCAAGTAAATGCTAAATAAATAATTTCTGCAATTAATTTATGTTATCTATTTTCCTGTGCTATTAAAAAATTATGCACATATGCATATTCCTTCTGTCTATAACTTCACTGTGAAAGTTTCATTACAATGGTAGAATTTATCACTAAGTGTAGTTTTAATAGGTTTGAGCTTTAATCATGATTATTATAGCAGCGAAGTAGCCAGTGATCGTATTTTGATGATAGATTATAATTGTCCTCTGTTGTGCAGATCAAAGTGGAACAGGTTGCCATGGAGCTTCAACTGACTCCATTTACTGTATTATTGCGTTCAGTACTGGACCAGCTACAGGAAAAGGATTCTGCTCGTATATTTGCTCAACCAGTGAATCTTAAAGAGGTAAAATTAAACATTTCTGATATATCAAAAAATTCATTGATGCAGTAGAATATAACAGACATAACATCTGTTATTGTTTCGACTGTAAAAAAGTTTAATAAAAAATAACAACTACATTAAATTTAGAAAGAGAAAAGCTGAATTGCTTCAGTAGCTACTTAAATTCTGAAAGCATATAATATTAAAATCTGAGAAGAGATTAATATTTTGAATATGTAGTTCTGGATTATTTCACTTAAATGTCTTTAAAAATAATTTTATTAAAGGTTTACAATAGTACTATCTAATACAAACCTAGAAAAATAAACAGAAAAAATAGAAGGTGAAGAAAAGAAAAAAGAAAAGTCAGAAAAATTAAAAGAAAGAAAAAGTAAGGATATAGTAAAGAAAAAGAAAAAATATATAAACAAATGACTTCTCCCTTCATCACAGTGTAAACAATTTTAATAATATTACCTTCTTTTAAAATACAACAAATTGTCTCTTCCATATCCCATCTCTTATTTGTAACAAATTCATAAAATTTAGTCATATCTGTCCTGATTTTAGCAAAAGTCCATTAAGGGTTACCACAGATAACCACATATCTATTTTAACTAACTTTATATTCATTCCATTTACTGTACTTTTCGGAGTATAAGATGCACTTTTTCCCTAAAAGAGGGTAGAAATGTTGGTGCGTCTAAATACAGGCATTTTTGGCCTCCCAAAACCCCACCCTGTGTGTCCTGTTTTTTGCTAAAACAGGATGTGCAGAGAGTTTGGGAAGCCTGCAGAGTGATCTTGGGGTTTGGGGAGCGCAAAAACACGGCATGTGGGGGGTTTGTGAGGCAAAAAACGGGGGTACTTTGCCTTCCCCAGCCCCCAGGAGCACTCTGCAGGCCTCCTAAACCTTCTGCGCACCCTGTTTTTGCAAAAAACAGACCCAGTTTTTGCAAAAATGGGATACACAGAGTGTTTGGGAGGGGCAGAGTGCTCCTGGGGGCAGGGGAGGGCAAAAACTCTTCGAAACCTTGGTGCATTTTATAGTCCAGTATATCTTATAGTCCGAAAAATATGTTCTTGTTCTTAATCCCTTCAAATAAGTATTTCTTTCCAATTTGTCCTTTCTTATATCATTCTACAAAGCTTCAACAAACATTTTTTCCCCAAATCAAGTATAGGAAATTTATCCAGGTCACTCTATTGGCTTTTGTCCCTTTTTATTATTAAGACAACATATTACTTCTTTTGTATGTCCAGTATGACATCTTTTTCCATGTCATTCTTGTAACTTGTCATTTTTAAATTCATTTTCAAATCAATTTCAATCCTGTCAGGTAATAACTGATTCTTTTTTGTATCATTTTAAAATATAGTCTGTAGAGGCAAACACTCTTATAATTAAGTTCTGGGTCCATTGTTCAAAATCATCCTTCAGCATGTTTTAAAATATTTTGCTTCATTCACTGTTAGTAAGTCAAGTTAGAATGTTCTTCTTTAATTGTAATTTTTAGTTTCATCTACTTTTATCTACAAATAGTCCTGGAATAAGGACCACAATTTGGACAAGAATTTCAAGCATTAGGATTGTAAGTCAAGTCAGACCTGATTTTTATGACAATTGTTATGATGGTTGTTAAGTGAATCATCATAGTTGTTTAAGCAAAGCTTCAGTTGAAGCAAACTCTGTGATCATAGGTGCAAACCCATTCTTGTGAAATTCTGCTGAAAACCGGAAAAAAAGCCATCAATTACAGTCACATGACTTTAGGATTGACCTGCAATCAGTCATAAATGTGAGATGGTTGCCAAGCCCCTAAATTGCATCATGTGAACATACAGATGTTGCAATGGTTATAAGTGTGAAGGTTGGTTGTAAGTGCATGGACCAGACTTTTTCTTACACTTTTTAAAATAATTCAAAACCATTTTCACATGGTAAAGATTCCTCATAATTAATTCCAAAGGTTTATTTTGAATTTATATGGATTTTAATCCATTTACAACTTTCTAACATCAAAGATTCACAGGTAGTCCTTGTGACCAGCATTGAGATTTGAAGCTCCACCACTAAGCAATACAGTTGTTAAGAGAATGGTGCCTAATTTTGCAATCTTTTTTTGCCATAATCCATAAGGAAATCATCACTGTTGAGCAAGTCGTATAATTGTTAAGTGAATCTGGCTTTCCCATTGATTTTGCTTATTGTATGCTCTCTTGGAAGGTTGCAAATGGTGATCACATAACCCTGGGATGCTGCAGCCGTTGTCAATACATGCTGGTTTCCAAGCAGTCACATTTCGATCATTTGACCATGGGGAAAGCTGCAACAGTCATAAGTGCAATAACCAGTCATAACTCAGTTTTTTTTCCAGTCCCATTACATCTTTGGACAATCATTACATGAATGACCATAAATTGAGGATTACCTGTAATCACCCTTTTACTGCTTATTCCAGAAAAAAAATTAAGTCCTTAAATTTTGAAACTACTTTCACTAAGGATTAAAGGTAACTCAGTGTTATAAAATCCAAAGGTTTCTAATAGCTTAAAACTAGTTAACAAGCAGTTTCCAAACATGATTTTAAAAAATATGGAAAGCCGTTGTTCTTTTGAGGTTCCAAGCCATGGTTTGAGCAAGATGGCTATTCCTCTATCTTCCACCAGAGACAGCTATCTTATGGTTTCCTTGTGAGGAACAACTGTTTCAAACACTTGTGAGTGATGTCAAGTCCTCTCTTTGTCTGGAGAGGAATTACAAAGAAGCAGTCACTTGCTGACTCGTCATTCCACTATGGTCATCTGCTTCGCTTCAAACCAAGTTGCTTTGGTCACCATTTCTTCCTTGGAAATCCAGGCTTAAATGTTAAAATTAATTTAATTAGGTTAAACTCATTTTGAGACCAAAAAAATGCATTTAAATATAGGATACTTAGAATAAGATGCAAGAGTCAGGTTCTAAGTGTCAAAAAGTGTAGAATAAAATCAGGCCATTTTGGTTTTTCTTAATATTCTCTAATAATCCGTTGCAGTTTTTCAAAACAATATTTTGAATTTCAGTATATTATTCAAAGTGCATATAAGAATATGCAGAATATTCTATGAATAGAAGTGGTTTTGTGCAGGCTGTGTTCAGACAGAAACAAACATGTTGAGACATGGACAGAATGTGGTCAGTAGGAAAAAAAAGAGATCAATGGAATGATGTAGCACGCAAAGTCTAAGAGAGGAAAGGGAAAGCATTGGGATGATTGTGGGAAAGGTGGACAGACTACTTGGACATGTAATATTGTGGTAATATTCAACAAAAAGAAGTAAAGAAAAGGAAGTAATGGGATTATTGGGGAGTGTTGCTGATCAGTTAAATATTCACTCCTGAATTTAGATGACACAGAAGGAACGGCAATATGCAGCTAAGGAGGAAGTAACTTTGGAGTAAGATGCTGAGACAGACATGCTATAAGTACAGAATGTATCAGCCTTGTTCTATTTACCCTGTAAGACCCCTCCAGATTGCTCTTGGTAAAAACCAGAATGATTGACATCTTGCAGGGTTTGGTCATCTGGATTGAAACCACAACACCCCACTCCCCACCCCACCCCTGTACTAAAATGGTGTAACTTCAACTTCTGAGCTGCAGTGTGTTCAGTGCATGGAACAAACTACGTGTTTTGGTTTCATGCATTCCATTATTATCTATCCATACAACATATCTACATGTCTTCCATTTAAAATCTCTATTTCAGGTTCCTGATTATTTGGATCACATCAAACATCCCATGGATTTTTCTACTATGAGAAAACGGTTAGATGCCCAAGGTTTTAAAAATCTCGATGAGTTTGAAGAAGATTTCAACCTTATTATTGAGAACTGTATGAAGTACAATGCAAAAGATACAATATTCTACAGGGCTGCTGTGCGGTTAAGAGATCAAGGAGGTGTTGTTTTGAGACAAGCTAGAAGAGATGCTGAAGCAATTGGATACAATAATGAAACTGGAATGCACTTACCTGAACGGCCTAAACTTGAATCTCCTCCACCTTTTACCTGGGAAGATGGTAAGGAGATAAATGTCAATTACTGCAGCAATATTTTCACGTTTTTGTATGAACAGACATATTTTTGTGTGTATATTCTACACAGTAAATGAACACTTTTAGGCATGTTTTTTTACATTCTTAGGCAAGAATTGTACATAATTAACTCTACATAACAGCAATCTTGTACCACAAATAGTTTTAAAATTAGTTCTGCATTTAAAATTGAATGGTGATGTGGATGGATTACTATTAATAAGAAAAAAGGAAAAGATGAAAAGTATTTCTGTGTTATGTTGTGTTATGTGCTTTTGAATTGCTGCTTGGAAGAGACTTTGCTTCATGACTGGAATGCTTTTTTTCTAATGCTTAAATATTACTTTTCTGTTTTCTTCATTGTCTATATCTCTCTACTTCCCTTCTATTGTTTCTTCCCAAATTGTCACCTTTATATTTATTTATTTATTCATTCTCTATTCTTGGAAGATAATGTCTCTATATCCCAAGCTAGTTTGTATGTGTGAGAGAGAATGATTGGTGTAGGCAGGTATGGATCAATTAAATGGAGTATCTTTCTTTACATAAATTTTTAATTGGTAGCTTTTAATTACATAACATATTTATTGGGCAAGCAATAGATTTTTCTAATATGGAGTTGCTAACCTAAATTCACATGGCAGGGAAGGTGAGTTTTACAGAGGAATTTTGCTTTGCTATAAATTCTTTCCTTAAATTTAGTATTATTATATTTAGTATTAAATTTATCCTTTCAGAAAACGTGGTTTCTTTACTAGGACTGCTACGGTGCCAATTTTATCAATTACTTTGCAATGATGTTTCAAGAAAGACCATTCTTTTGTTCAAGGCTCAACAGTCAAACCTTGGATCTTATCTTTGTACTGTTTATACAATTAATATGAATTCTTACTTGAATACTAATGGAAAACAAAAGCATAATGGCAGCTCATTAATTCAGTTTAGTAGATTTGTAAAGAATTATTGATTGCCTTATTCATCTTAATTTATTTCCTGAGAAAGGACTGGTGGAATAATGTATGTTCTGCATCATTAAATAAGTGCCTCCCCAAGATATTAATGTTTCATAATTTTTGGAATAAAGTTCAACTTAATTCAGGGCTATATTAGATATAAATGTCTCTTCCAGAAATTAATTGCATTTTCTTTTTAAAAATGGCTTGGAGGCCTTTATTGCTATAGAGCTTTGTACTATGAAAATAAAATAAAACGGGCTTTGCTTGAGGCTGCTTAGTATCTTGGATAATCATGCATATAGCCTGTGTGTTCTAACACCACGTGACACATGTTGAAAATATTGAAGTAATACTTTGAGATACAAGAATAAACTTCATAAGTGATGCAGAAATCATTTTTGGCTGCTTAAAATTAAAAGCTGATTTGAACATTAACTTTAAGGCAGAGGTTAGATTTGGCCAGTTCTTACCTTGCAGTGAAGTAAGTGGGAACTATTTGTGATGTGCTTCAGAAGTAAAAATCTATGCACAATGTGATTGTTGTCTGTGAATTGGATTTGGAAAAGTGATCCTCTCAATAGTAGTAGCATACTCCATATTGGATTGCTGTTGGAGGAATGAATTTTACAGCAATCTATATATCAAGTTTATGTATTAAGATAGTTGATTGCCAGATGAAGTCATAGTAGCAGTGTTATCTGTTCTTAAGGTGATAAGAATTGAATTTGAAATGTATGCCATCCAACTTTTTATGCCAGCAAAATCATTCCACAAAGGTATAGAGAGATTTAATGTTTTAAAATAATAACTGGGATAGAACTTCAGGTTCTGTGTTAACATTGGATGCTGCTTTAGTGTTTGCAGTGTAAGTCAATTGAAATAGCAACCTAATAGCTTTTATTTTATTGAGTATCATTGTGCAGCAGAGTCATGCTGTTACTCATACTATAGAAAAGTATTGTAAACACCTGTATTTTAATTCAGTGGATAGGTTACTGAATCCTGCCAACAGAGTGCACATGTCTTTGGAAGAGCAGCTGAAAGAATTGTTGGAAAAACTTGATCTCACTTGTGCAATGAAATCCAGTGGATCTCGGAGCAAACGAGCAAAGCTTCTAAAAAAAGAAATTAACTTGATTCGCAGCAAGATAAGTCAGCAACATCATCAGCCCCCTCAAATAGAATCAGGTATTGGAAGTTTTGAAGAAGAAAATGCAGTAGTGGAACACGAAAGTGAAGAAGAAGGTAAGAGACATCTTGATTTAAATCATAATAGTACATTCAGAGGGAGAAGGTTGGGGATGGATAGAAGAGGTAATTTACTATTAATTGTAAAGTTTTAGAAGTCCAAAAAAGGTCTAAATAGGAGTATAAGGGGTATTATTTGTTACTACATAAATATAGCTTGAAATGATTTTTTTTATTTTTCCCTATCCAGAATCAAACAGTATATTTAAGTGGTAAATTCTGAACCCATGAGAAAAAGTATCCTCCTTTCCCTCATACTCTTTTTAGGGGAGGGGAATGGAGATTTTAGAAATACTTTAGTGGTCACTATTAATATCTAAATTTACTTTTAATGCTTTAGCGTAAATTTGTTGATGCATTTAATAAACTTGCAGAGCAACTCCATGCATTTTTATTCAAAATAAAAATAGGTTCTCTTTTGTAGAGATTACTCTCAGGTAATACATGTAAGAGTGCAGTTTCCAAAATGTTAGTTTTCTACAAGGAGAATTGTAAATATGTTCAATACTAGAGGAGACTGAAATGCAAAATGTTTTAGCAATATCTTTGCATTTTATCTAAAAAGTAGGAAAATGTTGTAAATAGAAACATCAGATGTTGTAAAAAGCAAAAAAAAAGCACATCCAAGACAGACTCGCAATCACAATACTAAATATTTGGAAATCTAGTTGATTCTTAAGTAATTTATAATCTATAAGAGGTTGGTGGTGGTGTCATAGCCAGTTTAATGGGAGAGGTGAACAGGTTAAAAAAATCCAAATTGTTGTTCTAAATCATAAAGATAGAGGATGCAAGATTTTTTTCCAGAATACCTTTTTATAACCTGATACTTTCCAGATTTAATAGTTGACAACAATTGACGTGAACATTCCAGTGTTTGCAAATTGTAGTGTATGAAATAGGAAAGCTATTTTTTTTTCCACATACGATTAAAGGCACCAGAAGTACAAAAGTTATAAATACCCTTTAAGCACTGTCATAAAGAAGACTGCATCCTTTAGGTAGAATATACACAGAATTATTGAATGCTATATATTGTCTTATAGAAAATTTTTGATACAGTATAAATAGAGTAAAAAGAATGGTCTTACAAAACATTACACTCAAGGTGGGGTTTTTTTGGTTGTTGTTTTAGTGTTCTATCAAATTGTCAGGATTTTCATCTTCAAATGGGGAGAGTAGGAAGAAGTATTCAGATGTTACATTTTTTCCCTTTGAACTTCATTTTTAATATTATAGTATGTGAAGTATAAACCACGGTTTTGAGTAAACATGCACAGATCAAATCACACAATAAAAGATAAACGAGATTAAAAAAAAATAGCCATACATATGCAGCCTTGTTTAGTTATTTCCAGGCTGAAGCTGCTAATAACACTCTACATAACAATCATTAATAGTATAATAATTGAAGTTCACATAACAGTGAAATAAATTACCATATGAATAAAAAACAGTGACAAATTCTAATTCATTAGAAAAGGCCAGTTTTTCCCTTTAGAAAAACTCTGATCACAAATTTCTTAAAGTACCGTATTTTTCAGAGTATAAGATGCTCCAGGGTATAAGATGCACATTAGTTTTTGAGGAGGAAAACAAGAAAAAAAAAATCCGCCTCTGCCTACCAGCATCCATTGATATTCATCTGGCTAACATCCTTGCAGCAAACAGCACAAGCAGCTGATTGGGGATTGGATCGGCCTCCTGGAATACCGCCAATCAGCTGTTCCAGACTGTGGGAATCGCCACAGCCCATCGCCGCCTCATTGCGTCATGTTTTTGGCCTCCGCAAATCACATTTTTGGCCTCCACACACTCTATTTTAGACCCGTTCCAGGCTGCCAGGACCACCACATTGCCAGCGATCATCGCCTCTGTGCGTTGCATTTTTGGCCAGTTCCAGGCGGCGGGGATTGCCACCGTCGATCCCCAACACCTGGAACCTGCTGAAAATGCGACACACTGAGGCCAAAAACGGGGTGTTCAGGGGCCAAAAACATGATGCAAGGAGGCCGGAAACGCAATGCGCAGAAACAGCAATCGGTGCTGATGTGTTGTGGCGATCCCTGCAGCCTGGGATGGGTCTAAAATGAAGCGTGCAGAAGCCTAAAACATGACACGAGGAGGCCGAAAATGGCAGAAAGGAGGGGACTGGTGGATCAGGGGGCCTTCAACAACATTCAGTGTATAAGACGCACTGCAATTTTCACCCAATTTGAGGGTGTGTGTGTCTTATACTCCGAAAAGTACGGTATGTTGATTAAACCTCAAAATTACTCTAATTATGTTCCAGCTTGAATGGTGTTATTTGAAGAGAAACA
>JANHFK010008472.1:255181-265370 GCA_036250565.1 Sibynophis collaris | reverse complement strand
CAAACAAACAAATAAATAAATAAATAAACAAACAAACAAACAAACAAACAAACAAACACACACACACATACATACATACATACATACATACATACATACATACATACCCCCTCCATATAACACTAAAAGAACATACATAAATACAAAATGTAAAATGTAGAATGTAAAATGAATTCCTATTTTCCTAATGATTCTCCATAATTGGAGGCCTTTCTAGAATCAATGAACCTTTGCTAGCATGTAAAGTTAAGAATCTAATGTGGTAGTCTTCACAATCTGTTCTGCTAGGTTAGAATATTTACCGATTCTTTTTTTGCTTGTCATATCTTAATAGATATGCCATTAATTATTGTAGCCTATCATCTTGGTAATGACCAGAATGGTCACCTAATTTCATCTAGTAGTAGAGGTTCTTGTAAATAAGGAAAAGAAGATGAGAGAGAGAGAGAGAGACAGACAGACAGACAGACAAGATAAATGTTTTGATACAAAATTTCACTATATTCCATCTTCTCTGATCTAGGTACTATCTGTCCATTGGCATCCTTTAGTATACCAATTTGAAGTTGGAACCTCCTTCGGAGTATGGAACTCTTCTGGAAAAAGTATTTGTTCTTCTTTGCCTTCAATTTATCATAATTGTGGTTGTAACAGATTATTCTGTCTCCTTTAACAGATCTTTGAAATTCTTATGTTCCTTTCTAAGATTTTTGTCTTTGTCTTTGGCATGAGCATATCAAGTATATCTTTTTGTATACTCCCTATGTGTCCTATTCTCACTCCCACATTGAGGCAATATTGTTCATTTTTCTATTATGTAATCCTTTTTATAATCTAACCTGAATCTGAAACTGTAATTTCAATCCATTGGTTATGGTCCTGCCCTCCAAGTCTATTCCTTTGTTTGTATGTCAATTAGCTGAAGGCTAATATCACATTTCTCCTCGGTCTTCTATTCTGCAGGCCAAATATACTATTCCTTTAACCATTTCTTATAGGATTTTGTTTCCAGTCTTATTACCATCCTCTAACTCACTCCAGTTGTTGAACTACAATTTCAATAATTCTCAGCAGTATCAATAGTGACCAGTGATCACAGATTCATAATATCTGGAGGGAAGGCACAATTTTCTTTTTTTTCTTTTTCCTTACTATTTAGTGTCACTTATGCCAGATGGACCAGTTATTTAGTTTTCCACTAAGCCAGCTGAACAGGCTTCATTCAATGCTACAAAAGCAGACTTTTATTTACACTATAGATTTTCTCTGTCCAATCTTCTTAGGTGATTTTTTACTACTTGCTCAACCAGATTTAGGAATAATGTAGAGAGAAGGAGATAGAAAATGGGGAATCCCTTCAATTAATGGATACCATTCAGTTAGCAGGCAACTGGATACAGTTATATCCCAAATGTTTTCTTGGAATTCAAGGTAGCATGCTTGGAAGTCTGATCTCCATTTTTGTCCACAACATCTCTCAAGTTAGTTGGGGCATATAGTCATCCAGTATGCTCTAAATCTAAGTCTAAATCTTCTTGATTCTAAATCAGCATTTAACCCAGAAACGATTCTCTAATATATAGAGAGAGGATGATTTAACTTGTTTGATGGGAGAAATCTTCAAAACATATATTGATGCTGCGCGTCTGGCAACCAAGTTTTATCATCCAGGTTTTCACCACAGCTCATAAATTACAATCTGTTCATCGAGGCCTTTAGACAAACGATAGAATGAAATTCATTGTTTAATTGATTTGCAACGTTATAATTGCCATCCTGTCAAAGATGCTGTTGACATCTTTGAAAGAGCAGGCCCACACATGAAGGTTAAATTAAACTGATTTATTACTAAAAGCTTATGCACAGGATAATTTTTCTTAACTAAAAATTGGCACCTGCTTAGAATTAGATAAGGGTCAATGGTACCCAAAGGGGGTTGCATTTAGTTTTCTTGTGACTATGTAGGGATTCTAGGCTGAACCGTCTTTTCACTCTGCCCTCAAGTTCTGCCATCCCTTCTCCTATGGATGCAGACCTCATGAACACTAAAAACTAGGTAATATACAAACCATGAATACTTTCTTAGAATGCCTATTGCTTTGAAAAGCTAGCCATTTTGTCTGTAAAGGCAAAGTTATGTTCTGTACTGCAAACCACATTGTCTCCTATTTATTTCTGCCATTTCCAATCAGAGTTTCTGACAAAGATCCAGATTCACCAGGTTTCTAGAAAGTGCAAAGCTTTAATACTTTTGTCAAATGATTACAGTTTTTTATTCCATTGGTTTTAGTGAAACTAATATATCAGGATTACATATTTAGTGTCTGTACTTTTTATCCATCAAATATCCTAGCAAATATTTGGCCCATCTCATCCACCTTGGCATGACTAAAACAATGTTGGAAATAGAACATATGGTACAAAGAAGTGACATAATAGTGTTCCAATAGGGTTATGCAGTTTTGCCTGATTTATTATTTTATTGTATGTAACAATGTAATGTCACATACCAGTTGGCAATGATTTGCAAACCAGACATTAATTAAATGTTTTAAGTAAATATCCTTTCTAAAATATATGAGAATCAGCTCTTCAAAATATTGAATGATTTTCTGTTCATCAATTTTACTTTCCTGTAGAACTCTGATAGAAACCTTATATGGTGGTACCTTGGTACTCATTGTTAATTGGTTCCGGGAATGTGATGAATACAAAAAACGATGAGTATCAAACAATTATTTTTCCTATAAGGAATGTTGTAGTGAGTCACAGGGTAGCCCACACCAACTAGTTCTAGCTTGTGTGTTGAGTACCAAACAAACAGTGAGTACCAGGACAATTTTTTTGTGTCAAAATACATTGAGTACCAAATTTGATGAATTTCAGAACAGTTGAATACCAAGGTACCACTGTAGTTTATCTTCCCAAAAGTACTGGGCAGTGGGCGTTTTTAAATGCAAAAAGAACAATGTGGTGCTGGAGCAAAATTGCAGTTTCAAAATTCACATCATAGGAAAAAAAATTCTATCAGTGGAATAAAATTATACCTTTACTTTCAGATGTATAATATTTCCCATACCTTTATGATCCTCGTCATTTATTGCTGTATATGTTATCTCTTAGGTATAAAAGTGACGGTTAAACTGTATTAATTGACTTTACAATGTTATCTGTGCTTTACACCTTCTTTGGAAAATATGACACTTTTGTAATCAACAACAGCTTATTTGTGCAGGTATTTGTTCCTTACTATAGATATCATTGGGTATTAAAGTTTATTATTTGCAATCTTGCACAAAACAATAATGAACCAAGATGCTCTTCAACAAAACAACCATCCTATTTCTCTCCATTGCAAAAAGTCTCCATTTAGGATTGTCCAATTTGCATTGATTTAATTCTAAAGATGCACAGACTAGTTTTATAATTCTAACAACACAGTTGTAGGCCTGTTAACCTGACAATAAGCCTGCCTGAATTCAATGGAGCTTATTTTCTGTGCATAGGAATGCAATCTAAATTCCTTCATCATGTATATATCCTTGCATAATTTCTGGTCTCTTAAATTAGACACAGCCTATCAGCCATCTGTTTGGATTTGACAGCTTTTTCATTGCTTTTGCAATCCTAAGCAGGCAATTAAATCAGGACGAGTGTCTTACAGGTTACAAATGGATTGCATTTATTTTACAGATGAATTCCCTTCACTTTAGTGCAGGCTTGCAGCAATTTCAATGAACCAGTTCCCAGTCTACAAATCTCTTAGGAGTTTAACATTCTAGTTCTTCTCAAAACTATATTGTCTAACCTCACAATCCTCAAATGTCATTTTGCCCATATTGATTGTTTTAGATAGGAGCCTTTTGTTTCATTGTTTAAAGTGTAACACCTGCAAAATTTAAAGTTGTTGGATTTATGGGTTTTTTTAATTTAAATTCTTATTGCTGGCTTGTGCCACATGCTTCTCATGGAGTGACATTAATTTTCTATGCAGCACAATCTTCCCAAGAATGTCATTACTTGGACAATTATTCCTTAGCTTCTAATTATTCATGCATAATTATAGCTATATTCCTCATGCATATATATTAGATTTTTCATCTGTCATTATTTATTATTAGTGTAAACACCCCACCTGTTTTCATTCCCACAAATGCATTTTGAATGTTTTGGTTTCTTTCTCCTTTACATCATCCATACAAATTGCCAAATGTAAATTCTGATCCTCCTCCCTCACCCCTTCAAAATGGCAAAGGTTAACTTATACCAAGCTTTGCTTGTTCTGGATTCAGTTCCCCTTTTAAGGCAACATTTTATTTGCTGCGTGTTTTACTTGGTGAAAGCACCTTTACTTCAGTTACCTTATGGCATTTCCTGTTCTATTGCCAACAACTCCTGGGCCACCATTTCTCCATGACATGTATAATGCTTGTCAAAAGAATGGGTACCTTATTGTGGGCTTTACAGAAATAATTATACAGGATTATTTTTTTTTGCTGCTTCCTCTAGTGATCAGAATCTGCATATATTTTTATTAATGAACAGCTTCTACAAGATACTTCTCTTCCAAAATCACATTTAAGTTTTGTTTTATCTTCTTTCTTTGCTGTTTCTTCACTGCCCTTGTTCCCTCCTTTCATACCCCTTTAATTTATTCCATATGCCAAATATTCCTCATTGCTGAGATGGCTAATCAGAGCGCCTTTCTGTCTACCTTAAGTTTTGCAATCCTTCTGAAATGCACAATGTTAGCACCAGCTGTTACGTAACTCAGCATGGCATACCACACAGGGCCTTTTAAAATAATGCTGCTGGATTATGAATTAATTGTAAAGCTATTGAGAAATAATATAAATTGCGACTTAAGTGATCAGTAATACCATTTGGAATTATATTCATTAGAAATCTGCCTATGATGTGTTATTTATGTTTTTAAAGAAGCATCGTTTATGGCCTGTGTACGTGCCTTCAAGTCAGTATTGACTCCTGGCAATTGACTAGATTAGTTCCTGCAGTTTTCCTGACACAGTTTTTGAGAACAGGCTTTCCATTGCCTCCTTCCCAAAGTGGTTGGTTCAAGGTCACCCAGTTGCCTTCATGCCTAAGACAGGACTAAAACTCATGGCCTACCAGTTTCTAGGCTGATGCCTTGTTAACTACCCCAAACTGATTCTCCTATTTCTCCATTTACTACATGCCCTTAAAAGGAAGATGATAACCTACAGGTATATTGAATAAATATACAATATTTCCATATTCAATTAGTGGAAAATAAGGCTGAAAACATTGGACAAATATATGAATACCTATATTTAGGAGTAGCACAGTGACCTAGAGGTGAAGATACTCACCTCATATTCAGGAGGGTGAGAGTTCAATCCTAGGCAGCAGCAAATGCTTCTCTATCAGGGGGCAAAGAGTAAATATCTTCTACAAACTCCATGTCAGGACATCAGGAAGGGCATCGGGCCAGTAAAACGTTCAGCTCTATTCAGTTGCCCCGACTTCACCCCAATAAAATGGAATATAGGGCCGTAAAAAGAAAAATAAAGAATAATATTTGAGGATTAGTTATTTCTAAGTAAAAGAACTTGGTTATGGAAGATGTTCAACATTTTAAAATAACACTATAGAACCGTGATGGCAAACCTAGGGCACGTGTGCCACAGGTGGCACACGGAGCCATATTGGTGGGCACACGAGCAATGCCCCAGCTCAGCTGCAGCATGCATACGTGTGCCGGCCATCTACTTTTTGGGCCTTCCGGACTCATCAGAAGTCGGGAAACAGGCTATTTCTGGCCTCTAGGGGGGTGGGGGAGGCCGTTTTTGCCCTCCCCAGAGTCCTAGAAGGCCTCTAGAGCCTAGGGAGGGCAAAAAACAGGCCTACTGGGCCCACCATGCTATTGCGTGCCAAAAGCGGGGGGAGCACGGGATGGTTGTGTACGCATGCGTGGGGGCCGCATTGAATTATGGGTGTGGGCACGCATGCGCATCACCACCCCACTCTCCCCCCACTTTTGGCACGCGACGGCAAAAAGGTTAGCCATCACTGCTATAGAATATTGATGGGAGGAAGGAGATTAGATGTGAGCAAAAAACTAGGATGATAATGATCATAGTTCTTCTTTTGAAATTCTCAGTTTAAATCTAAAGCCTCATATAAGAGTGAAGGTGAAACATGTAGTTTGACAAGTAAATGAGGAAACAGATAAGTCTTAGGCCAAATAAGTTCCCCTTATAGATATGAGAGCAGCTAGCACATTGCTACTGGGGAGCCCATGGAATAGAGTATATGTATATATAAATTAGTGGTGAAAACCAATTTTTTTTTACTACCAGTTTTGTAGGCGTGGCTTTGTGGGTGTGGTATAGTTTGGTGGGCGTGGCAGGGGAAGGATATTGCAAAATCTCCATTTCCACCCCACTCAGGGGAAGGATACTGCAAAATCCACATTCCCTCCCCACTCCTGGGGGAAGGATAATGGAAAATCTCCATTACCACCCCACTCTGGGGCCAGCCAGAGGTGATATTTGCCTGTTCTCCGAACTGCTCAAAATTTCCGCTACTGGTTCTCCAGACTCTGTCAGAACCTGCTGGATTTCACCCTTGATATAAATCCTCTGTATAAGATTCAGGCACATTTTGGATTTTTTAGGCCAATTTGTACATTCATTCACACTGCTAGATTAACACTTCAGAGGAAATGATGCCATAGAAATGGTTCCCTTGACCAAAAAAAAAGTCATTTATTACCATTTATTTCTATGGCACTTATTGAAAGATGTATATATACATCTTTTGGTATATCTACATGAGTTAGCTTTTAAAATATGCCTAAAGCAGTCAATAGGCAGATTTGTGAATACCAAAAATATTTCCCAGAAGTCATGAGAAAACAGTTAATTTTCAATCAAATTCTGTTGAAGTAAAACTCATGCCATGATAAGAAAAATGAGTTTTATGTCCTGTGGGGAAGGGAGAGGAAGAAATCTTGCATTTGCCTTTATAGATCTGCCTCTAAGCAATCAAAAAGCCATTGTTGATGGTTAATAATATAATTAAAACTATGCATCAGAAGATACCGTATATAACAGGGATTTAGCACTGAGGTTTCATTCATTGCAATAGCACTTTTATTATAAATTCTAAGCAGTGGAGAAACACGCTGAAAGGCATTTCTGCAGTAACTATTTCATTTAATAAAAGCATTATTGCAAGTGCAAGCAATAGGTCTGGGAATTAGTGTAAAATAAAGGAAGTAAATAAGGGATGAATTTATGTGCCAGTTTCCTCGCCAATCAATTACAATCAGGTTTTAAACTCTGGCTTTTTTTCCACATAATTGGAAATATATATTCTACATTTCCTAAAGGAATAAATTATTTTTGCATCCCTGGATGTGTTTCAAATTTATTTATTTATACATGAATCAGGAAATACTTACATGAAATTTGTATTTTCAAGAAACTCTTTTCTATAACTTCTATTTGCCCTAAAATGTCTGCCCTTTTGATGAACTTTTTAAATGCTTTGACTTTTTGTGTTTTTTTCTTTTTTCTTTTCTTGGATTTTTTTTTGTTTTTTGGAGTTTTGTATTTTAACTTTGTTCTGAATTATATATATATACGTATATGGGGAAAATGTTTGCATTATGCATTATTGGCTGATCTTGAGCTGGTCATTGTCTTTCAGTTCTCTCAAATGTCATTGTGAAAATAATATGACAAAAAATTTAAGGAATAAAAGACTGTAATAACAACCCTCATTACCATTGACTGGTGACAATTTTTAGTATTTCTCTCCCTGCCCCTGCCTTCTAGCCTCTATCTTAATATTAATGGTGTTTTTAAATAAGGGGTTTCTGAAATACTTATAGGGATCAGAATGATCCATTTCTGATGAATGCCATTTCAGAATGCTATCATTTTCTAAAATGACCAGGAAAGCCTTGAGAAAACCTCACACTTTTTATCCTAGTCCCAATTCAGTGCCTTAACTTACTGTATGTGTTACATCATTGGATCCAGTGAAAAACATAACCAATTCATGGGTTTATTGATTGAAATCATTGATAGGAGCTTTAAGCTATACATTTATCCTCCCATGCCCCAATCTGGCCTTATGTTCTTAGGAAAGGGCTGAATATAAGTTTTAATATGTTTATAGCCTATTATGGGAGCCGGTTCTTTCATGGTGCAATATTCCCAATTATTATTATTGTTAAATTTTTATCCCATCTTTATTATTTTATAGGTAACTCAATGCAGCAAACATGCATACTACTCCTTCCTCCTCTTCTTTTTCCCCACAAGAACAACCCCATGAGATGGGTTGGGTTGGGTTGGGCTGAGAGAGAGTAACTGACCCAAAGTCACCTTTCATTACCAAGGCAGGACTAGAATTCACAGACTCCTGGCTTCTAGGCAAGCACCTTAATTATTAGACAAAACTGGTTCTCTTATATATGAAATGTAGCTCTCTTTTTATATGCACATGGCTATTCTTTGGACATTTCCAAGGGAGGTTAGGGGTAGAGAGTTTCCCCAAGATTAAAAACAGCAAATTGCAGAAAGCTACCAAGTTGAGTAGCACATTGCTTACCTCTTCCATGTCTTAACACATCAGACACCAGAACATTGAAAGGAACAATGAAATATTTCTAATACTGGATCAAATTGTTGGCCTGCCCAATATAGTACTATCTTTTGGAGTTGTTTGCTTCCAAATCAAAGCTCACTGTGACAGTATCATATTCGGTTTCTAAATGAGTCTATAAGGATTTATATGAAGTCATTAATTACTAATGTACTTTTTCCTGAGTTGTTCTTTGTTACACTCCTACACTGGCACTCCTGTCTTTATAGACAAACTGAATAAAACACACCTAGTCATATTGTGAAATTTTATTGTTTGGTTTTTGGCTAGATATCTCCTAGGTGTAGACTGGAATTCTTTATTTTTGTAACATGATCAAAAGTCAAGGTAACCTGGTGACTGATACACATAATGGAGCTTTGACCCAAGAAAATATGTCAGCACAAATTATGGCATTTGAGATAAGTAACACCCCAAAGTATTGAATTTATACTATGTTGGCTTAATTAAAACGTATCCATTGTGACAGCAAAGTCATAATCTTCCAAGTTGTCTTTGTGGACAATGACCTACCTGAGAATGTGACCCTATGTTATAAAAATAGTCCAAAATTCTGAGAAACTGAGTAATAAAAAGCTTGCACATAAATACATTATATTTTGGGTTTGGTAATCTTTCAGGTTTTCCCTTGCTCTTCCCTGATATGCTTATGCAAATCTTTAACTGGCAATTACACTTGATTGTGGATGTTTTCATGCAAACCACCAGAGTTGTTGCAATAAAAAGTGTGTGAGCAGTAAAAGTCTCATGATTTGTTGGAAATATGTCCTTGGCCAATAATATAGCAATACAGTCTGGTGGCCTTAGTAAGGTAGTCCCTTGCCTTCAATGAATTATGATAATCACTTTTTTTTTGCCATAACAATCACTCTGTTGACCTGGCTTCTATAGCAACAGCTAGTCAGTTTGATGTGATGGTTGAAGGTGGTTGACTAGAAGTAGGAAAACCTGATTTCTAGTCCTCAAATAGACACAGAACCTAGGTGACTGATTTGGGGCCAGTTTTCACCTAATAAAGAGGTGATTGGCAAGTAACTGAAAATGTTGCCAATACAAGTATGTTAACCTGTCAATGTGGTCACTAGGAATCCTGACTGACTCAAAGGACCATAACAACAGTTCTTCCTTAGACAATCAAAGTGCCTTGAAGAGTCCACTTGTTGATCCCTCTTCTAAAGTGTAAATTGCAGAATTGTTTTTCTGGATTCCTCTTGCAATGTTGTGCAAGGGACAGATTGTAGAAACTACCCTAGACAGTTCTAGGCTCATGAATCACCAACATGGCATCTGCAGGCACTAACATCCATATAGAAAACAACCCTTGGTGTTTACCATGTTCTTAACACCCCTGATTTTAATTGATTCCTTTAGTTAAAATTAAATAGGACCCCAACATGCAATAAAGCAAAACAATCGCCCAGACATGAGTTTTTAAATATCTGTCTGTCTGTCTGTCTGCCTGCCTGCCTGCCTGCCTGCCTGCCTGCCTGCCTGCCTGCCTGCCTGCCTGCCTGCCTGCCTGCCTGCCTGC
>JANHFK010008472.1:208673-220228 GCA_036250565.1 Sibynophis collaris | reverse complement strand
CTGAGTGACTCAGGAGAAGAGGAGGAGCATCTGATTGATGCTAGGGCACGCAGGGCAGCTAGCAGGCAGGAGTGGCTCTGCAGGAGGAGGTCTTCTCGGAAGTAGAACTGCAGGCTAACTGGCCACGCCCTAAGGCTATTTAAGGTGTCAGCACATGGTGGCCGACGCTGGGAACAACTTGTTACATTCTCTCGGACCCTGTTTTACTGTTCTTTGATTTTTTAAGGCTTTGAATTCTGGTTATTTAGTTGACGAACTATTTAATTCCGGGCTTTTTGCCAACTCCTGTGAGTACTGACAACAGAGGAGCTAATTGTCTGTTTTCTTTGGAGACTTGAATTGGGGCCAAATCTATATCGGACTTTTGGCAAGAAGGGCTTTCTTGTTTTTCATGGACTTGAAAACCTAGCTACTAAGCACATTTTATTGGTAGTAAAATTATATTATTTGTTAACAGTTGTGTGTGCGTCATTTCGGAGGGGTTGCTGTGCTAGGACACAGCATGCTTAACCAGCATTAGTTATTGTTAGATTCTAATGTTTGCTTAAAGCATACAGTAGGTGATAGGGCAGTTTACTCCAGAATGGGATGGGAGAACCTGATTTCTGAAGAAATCAACAAAGCATCTGCTATGGGTTAAGCTCGTTCTAAAAAGAAGCTGTCAGAAATTGCCTTTATTGTTTCCCAATGTGCTTAAATAAATTGGAGTAATGGTTTGAAAAAATATAATCCATTAGATCAAAGAGAGGGAGAAAAAATGAGGACACATATCTTGGCATACTAGATGATGTAAATGAATGAACCCCTCAACAAAGAAAATCCCATTCTTGCATAGAGCAGCTTTCTGTTTTCTATACAGTTGTGTTGAAAATGCAAGACAGCGAATGCAGAAGAATAAATTATGCTAATCTCTAAAGTGAAACAAAAATTAAAGTGACTGGAAAGAATATTCCTCATCTCTTTTCTTTCCCTCTTTGTTACCAGAAATTCTGTTGTAAATTGAGATTTTGCTCAGTGGGTTCCACATTTGAAGCATTTATAGAGGAATTGACTAATATGTCTGAGTATTACTCTGATCTCTTCGTTTTCCTCCTCATGATTAGCTGAGTGGCAAAAGGAGGTTACAGTACTGTCTGTGCCACCTTTACCCAAATTATTTATGGCAGAGGTTGCACTCAAACCAAATACTTAGGAAGAATTTGGTTCACTTCTTCAGAAGTTAAGAACTTGACCTGTGTCTATTACCAAAGTCTGAATTTGAAAGCAAGCGGGAAGCATATAATAGCTCCCCTTTTTAGTAGTTTTAGGAATTTTACCAACTTCATCCCACACATTTTTGTGGCCGAAGTATAGAGTTCAGTCAGAATACAGCTGGGAGGCACTTGGGAGGTCTTCCAGTCCAACCCCCTGCTCAAGCCGGAAATCCTATATCAGTGATGGCTAATCTTTTCCGGACCAAGTTCCCAAAGCACAAGCGTGAATGTGCACAACCAAACCCTCAAAACGCAATGTGCATGCAGCCCTGTGTATACACCCTGCCCCACACACATGCATGTACGGGCCCCTGCATGTGTGCATGTGCCCCTGCACGCACCCCGCACATTCGTACATGGCTCCCCCCCTGCACATGTCCTGTGTCCTGCACATGTACGGCAGAGACCCGAAGAGCAGCTGGCCAGTGGGAGGCGGACGTGCATGCGCAGCAAAACTGAACTGGGGTGATGACTCACGTGCACGCATGCCATAGGTTCACCATCACAGCCATATACCATTTCAGACAGGTGGCTGTCCAGTCTTTTCTTTAAAACCTCCAGTGATGAATTCCAGCATTCCTGCCTTATTTTGTAGCAATACAGACTTCCAAATGCATCAATCAAATTATTGAATATCATATCATGCTAATAAATACAAAGTTACCGTCATTATACTTTAGTGCAGAGTTCCCCAACCTTTCTGACGCTGTGAACTGACGGGAGGGGAAGAGAGGATGGTTCCATGCAAGCAACCGGCAAGTGCATGCAGTTCCATTTGCTTGAGCAGCAGGCAGGCATGCACACTGCTCACCCAAATGAAGCACGCATACATGCGCTCACCCTCTGCTCACACAAGTGGGGATGCACGTGCTCACCTGTTGCTTCCACGGTTCAGATCCAAATGGCTTATGGCCCAGTAGTGGGCCACGGTCCGGGTGTTGGGGACCCCTCCCTTAGAGTATAATATATGAATCCAGTTTATGAGTTTTATTCAGCCTTAAAAGGTTACTGTTAACAGGATAATTTAAAGTGTATTTTATTTTTGCAAAGATTTCCTTAGGACCTAAGCACAACAAATGTAGTCTGTGTCTGGTCTAGTCTTCCAAAATTCCAAAATTCATCAGTAATTGGCCATTTCTGTGGTCTGCAGCTGTGTACTGTGTTGACATGGGAGAGGATTTAAGAATAGTCCTGACAGGGAAACTTTGGCATTTCATATAGTGAAATAGTATGTATTGTCCAGTATTTTTCAAACTTGGCAACTTTACAATGCACAAACTTCAACTTTCAGAATTCTGCAGCCAGCATGCTACCTGTGAAATTCTGTGAGCTGAAGTCTACACATCTTAAAGTTGCCAAGTTTGAAAAACACTGCTGTAGTCCAAATGGTTTACTTTACAACTTAACTCTATTGTCCTATAAATGAATGCTTAATAATAAGACCTAAAAGTTGCTTGGTAAATAATCTCCAATAACAGGACAGATTTTGGAGTGGATTTTTGTTGTCCTTTGTTATTGGTCCTGTTCAGTCGCTAAGTCATGTCTGACTGTTTACGACCCCATGGACCAGAGCACACCAGGCCTTTGTGCTTTGCAGAGGTTGTTTTATAGATTTATTTGCACTTCATTAGATTTGAAGTGTGTCTTAAACCTTTCCATTTGTGTCTTTGAATTGACAGGGATGCCCTCAAGCTTTTAGAGCAGAAGCAAAAGCCTGTGGAAGCAAAACCCATGGTTTCTTCATCTCCTCCACACCAAGTTGGAATGCCTTCGTCGGCACCATCAGCAAGCGTGCCCATTAGTGCTTCACGTCCTCCAGTTACCCCTGTCTCTGCTCCTGGCCGGCCAGCTTCCATGGTATTAACTTTCTCAGATTTATAGCTACGCTAAGATCACTGCATCACATTATATAAAAATAAATGATATACCAGGAGGGTTTTAGAATTCAATTTAGAGTTTTATTTATTTGTGCAACTTAAGGACACACCGATCTGTTATGATTCTGGGTGGACTTCAGTGGGAATTGTAATGAATATTTATACATGCCTTGTAGTTTATATGCCCATGTAGAATGTTCATTTTGATTTAAGAAAGCTATAATTGGCATCATAGTTATTTAGTGAACATTATACATTAAAACCCAGTTTTTCCACCACTAAACGTTTTTATTTAAAGGATGCCCTTTATTGTCATTATCCTATTCCATGGAAATCGTCTTTCCTCCTTTAATTTAATATGTAAAATGTGTTTTTATTGCAAGAGCCCGTTCACTGAAATCCCTGCTCGCGACACAAGAAGAGTTATTGCTAAGAAACTAACAGAATCAAAGACCATGGTACCTCATGCATATGCATCGGCTGATTGTGACCTTGGTGCTATACTAAATCTAAGGCAAGAGCTGGCAAAAGGTAAAACTCTTTCCTGTTTTTTAAAACCAAGTATTAAAATTCTGATCTGTCTACTCAGCTATGCTACATTTACTGCAGGGCGTCTCCAGCTTTTCTGAAAAGAAACAAAATGCCTGTCAAAATTCTGCCTTTGATCTTATATGCAGATGAGTATTTTTGTTTGCATGTGTGACATCTCTTGCAATCCAACATTTAGCATGGATAGTTGTTAATTGGTTTTGATGACAACTGTCCTGTTGTTATTGTCGCAGAGGATTTCTACTTTATTTATTTATTTTTTGCTTAAGAATTGTACACCTACCCACAAAAAGAATCTATAAATTCCACTATAAACCTATTCACTCGAATGGTTTTACATTTTGAATGAAGCATTTGAAGGTTACCGCTTAATTAGCAGCCTTAGGAGGTGCAGAGGGCAAATTCTTTCATTAGTATTCTAAACAGGTACGATTATTTAAATGATGATGTTTTTCTACTTCAGCCAGCCCTGGTGAGCTTTATGTATGTTTTTTGAATACTTTTTACTCAGTAACGCTTCAACTGATGGTGGGGGAGGGGAAGATAGAATTCCAGCTTTTAGTTTTGCAAACAAGAGATTTCTGTTGTTGCGTATTGCTTTGCATAGAGTTTTGAATGTGTGTGCCATATTTTTTCCTTAATCCTGGTATGTTATACTCATTATAGCAATTTGGAAGAAAGATACCAAAATTCAGGGTTAATTGTTGGTTATATTTTTCTAGAATTTAGATTTTTTCCTTAAACATACATGGAAAAGTTCATACATAATGAACTTATACAGTATCTTATAGAACAGACACCCTTCTCAGTTGAATTATTGGTTTCGAGGAATTTTAACTGGTTTCAAAATATTATTGATTTAAATTTAGAAGCAGAGAAAACACAGACTATCCACTGTTTTCAAAACAGCTCTGCTTCTTTCTATGTCATATTCTTTGCCTAAGTATGATAGGTCTGCATAAAAAAGGTGATTCATTAAGATATACTGGAAGTATTGTCATATATATTTATTTTTTTAAATACCTATTTTTCTTTGTATTACTGATATTGTGTTCTAAAGTAAAGTTTTCCCTTAATTTCAAAAGTGTTTTACTATGTTTTACTACTTTCCTATATTGGAGTAATTAACAACAAGAGCAGAATAAAAACAGCATTAACAATATAATAATGCAAAAGAAAAATAGAAAATTAAGCGATTAAATTATAAAGAGAACATTCAGAATGCTTGCTATATTGCTCAAAAATGTCCTTGCCTCTTTCAAAGATTGACCACCAACAATCTACATCTACATTTCACATGAGTAATTATGTATAAAAGAATGTAGAATTCTTTTATCCAGCCCCTATGCACCAAATATATACTATACATCTTGAAATCTTTATAATATCCAAGCACTGGGGAAAAGCCAGGAAAAACATATGCCTCTTTAATGCATAGCTGCCATCCAAAGTCATATTCACAACTGAATTGGTTTAATTCCAAAAGGTGACAGTAATAGGATAGTCCAAACCCTACTCGCTAATATTCCAACTCATGAGTTTCATCTTAGCAAGGCAGTTGCTCTGTTATTTATTATTCTCTGAGGTTTGAATTATATTTTATTGTTGTAATGACCTCATTTAAGATCACAGTGAATTGAATATTGTATTATTTAAAGCAACCTTCCACTGATTTCAGTGGAAAGGAAATTCATCTCATTTGATGAAATGAACTGGGACTCACAAAAGTGCTTTTTAATAACATTTCTTGGTTGTACTGCCAGACTCCTTCTTACAGGCTGTATTGGTAACTAGTAAATCGGGTAGGGTCAAATTGGAGTCAGGTGGGACTGAAATCAAATCAAATAGTATCAGTTTCATCAATTTCCTATTAAGAAAAAGGCTGTTGGCTTAGGAACCATGATTGATTCTTCCATAACTTCCATCCATTATGGAATTTCCAGAAGTAGCAATAACCTATGGACCTCATAGACTGTATAACAAATGCTTGCGCTGAATAAAATGCCAAGAAAGACTCTGCAGGAAAACTTATTTATTTTTTCATTCTGCAAAAGTTGTTTAAAGGCCCAGTTAATCTAAAATAATAGTACTATAAAAGGCCCAGTTTACCCAAAAGATAGATTTGCCTGTAATTTCAAAATAGGGAAAATCCCAAAATTTAATATTTTAGTGATTATTAAGGTTAGGCTGTTTCTTAGGATTTTACTATGGTCAAAAAATAATTCTTTTGCTGAGAATAGTTGAATACATAAGTTCTTGATTTCATTTAGTGATCAAAGCTTGGATAACTGCCTAGCGATAAGCCTGAAAGTGTGAGAACTTAAAGCCACTTTCTGTACCTGTCTATAAAGCATAACATATTATCTGCATGTGGTAGAATATAATTCTCCAATTCTTTCATAGTTCCACTTTTCAGTTTTCAAACAGTAACAAGCAAAATAAAAAAATCTGAACAAACTATTCATATCAAGTATTGATATATGAAATTTTTCAATTAAAAAAAGCCTAGTGTTAAGTATCATTAATTGAGTGTCAGTTAATTTTAATTGGTGTGCCTTATCTGTTTGTTGCATATAGTTTGGATCATGTGCTTGACTGGGTGATAGATCATATACGGATCCATTGATCTATTAAAGCAATGATGGTTAACCTTCTTGGTGCCGAGTGCCCAAAGCATGCACATGCACATGCGCGCCTGCGAATGCATATGCATGTGCCCACGTGTGCGAGCACCCACGTGCAAGCGGTCTGCCCCCACGCATCTGCATGCTCCCCCCAGCACATGTGCCCTGCCCTTCTGTGCCCTGTTTTGGCTTCCAGGTTGGTGCAGGAGGCTTTCCAGGCCAAAATGGGGCGCCAGGGAGCCTCACACAGTGCCCCTGTGTCCCGTTTTGGCTTCCAGGTTGGTGTAAGAAGCCTTCCACGTCCAAAATGGGGCGCGGGAGGTCGTACATGCGTGAACACCCAAAATGCAATGTGAGCGCCCCTGAACATGCACTCTCCCCTCTGCACGTGTGCATGCCCTGCATGCAAACGCCCCCCCGCATGTGCAGCAGAGACCTGAAGACCAGCTGGCCGTTGGAAGGAGTGCACACATGCATGGTGGAGCTGGGCCGGGGCGATGGCTGGCGTGCTAGGCGACATGGCTCCACGTGCCATTTCGGACATGTGTGCCATAGGTTCGCCAACACGGTGTTAAAGGGACTGTTAATGTTCAAAGTCACTAAAAAGTTGATTGGTCATAAGAGACCTTCAATCACCAACTAACAAGATATACAGTTTTAATTCAATCAACAATTTCTGGTATTTAAAACAGAAATAACATTCATCCAGTTTTTCTTGTAAAGATACTGATTTATTTGAACCCAACCATTGCACTGAATTGTTGACTTTTGCACATTCAGATACTAACCACCTATATTTGTGGTTGCAGCATCATTTTAAGATGGTAAGAGTTGCTATAGTGAAGAAGTATGTTAACAATAAAACAATATCACATGCTGTAAAATGATTGTGTAATACAGAAAAAGGGATCGGTGACTGATCTCTATTCAGCTAAAGAAAATAAACTTATTACTGTCTCAAAATTTAGAACTAGCAAGAATCAGTGTGCATCATCAAGCTAACTATTAACCAAGAAGAAATGGTTTTATGATAGTTAAATCTTTTAGACTTTGCAGATCACAGTAAAGTTGATTTCTACTCTCTGTTACCGTTAACCCGATTTTAAGGATTTGTCGATGGCTTTATGTCATTTAAATAGCAGTAGCCCCAAGGGCATCACAGACTGAGATGTCACCTACTTATGACTGAACAGATATAAAACAATCATTTTGATTCTTCCACTTCATGCCTGACAGGATTTATAGTGCCTCTTTCGGAGCTTATTTTAAGACTTAAGAATAGATTTGGAAATAATGGTAGATTGATACATGAACGTTACAAATTATTAAAAAATTATAATGCATTATTTTTCATTCACTGATTACTTGCTTGCTTTGTTTCTCTTCTTAAAATCATGAATTATAACAATAATTTATGAATGACTGTATGAATCATATCCTAATATTACTAAAAATAACGACTTCTGCTTCATTATGCAGTTCTGCACACAATATAGCTCTATTAATTTCTGTTCAAGTAGGTGTAATTATTATGAAGTTTCAATACTCTGTGCTCAGAAAATTATGTTTGCACATCAGCTATCTTTCAATATATAACATTCAAAGGGATTTTATGTTCTATTTTGATAATATTCTTTGCTTCCATGTTACTTTGTTTAATTTTATTTATATGCTGTCATGCTCTGGGTGGTTTACAAAGAATAAGAATGGGTATTTAAAATATTAAAAACAATAAAAACAATATATATATATATATATTTTATCCTACAGTAATGATTTTTTTTTAAAGTGAGTTTAAGCCAGGGTTGCTTGCATAGATGTTAAGATTGATTCTTGGAGGCTTGACATGTTATTAACCATGGCTTGAAGAAACATTATTTGAAATGAAATAGATAATCTACAAATTCCACAAAAATGTACATTGACATGAATGTGATTTTGTATTTAATGGGGGAAATTGGATCCCCCTGCCTTGGATAATCTATTAATTCAAGGTTTTACTTGATGTGATTTAATTCTGTAATGAGATTTTCTGCAGTATGCTTGGACAATCTCACAGAGATTGCTTGGTCCTCGCAGGGGAAAATACCAGGTATCAAGTAAAGTGGAAAGCTAAAAAAAAAAACCAATTGAAACAGGTAATGACAGGCTCTTTGTGCGTTGTTCATAGGTGTAGATAAGAGGCTGGCCTTGTTAGAGGGAAGATCATTACAAAGCAATGAACAAATAAGCATGTCTTAAGTCCATATAAAGGTACAGATTTACAAAAACGCGTAAGGCAATCACCTCCCTAATTGAGATGAAAATAAAAGGAGGAGAGGAGATATATTCAGATTTACTATAGTGATTCTGATACAAGTAATTTTAGGCCTTCGTGGTATCTGTTTCCTGATCCAGTCTACCTTTGTAGGGCTGCATTAGCCAAGTTCATGAAATCACGATGAGTGGGGCTCAGTCCCAAAGGAAACTTACGTTATGGCACAAATACATTTTGAATTTCAAATTTCTGGTACTGTGAAAATGCTACTGTGAAGATAAATCCTTGTAATGATTTAACCATATGATTTTCCATGTCTAGAATTCTAGTTTTCCTATTAAACTTCACCTTATAATTTATTTCTCTTTCACACAGATGATGTTAAAGTATCTATAAATGACTTTATTATCAAGGCAACTGCAGTGACCCTGAAAGTAAGTAAATCAATCCTACAAAATATACACACCTGGTTCCTGCCACCCTGAACAAAAACCTGTATTTTTCTGGGATTGTGTTCCAGATCAGGAAAAGATGTTTCTTAAAGATGCTGTAACAGATACAGTGAATGTTTCCAAGCCAAATACAAAGCACCTTTAAACAACTCCTGCCTTGGAGAAAAATTGCACAAAATATGTTAAGCAAATACATCTATAAGGCTTTTCTTTTTTGTGCATTTACCATTACATTACAAGATTATTTTCAATATTTTATAATATTTTATAAAATATCATGAGATTTGAGACTATTGCTGTAATTCCTTTATTAAATATTATGGATCGTGGCAGGGGTGAAATCCAGCAGGTTCTGACAGGGTTCTGGAGAACCAGTAGTGGAAATTTTGAGAATTTGAGAACTGGCAAATGCCACCTCTGGCTGGCCCCAGAGTGGGGTGGGAATGGAAATTTTGCAATATCCATCCCCTGGAGTGGGGTGGAATGGAGATTTTGCAGTATCCTTGCCCTGCCACGCTCACCAAGCCACGCCCGCAGAACCACAGTACTAAAAAAATTGGATTTCATCACTGGATAATGGACACTGATATTGGTGATCGCTGGCACTGTATTATCTTTTCTACAATATCCTTCAAGTAATGGCAAATTTAAGCTAAATATATTTTTCATTTTATTGTTTTCCAACTATTGTACTGTATAATATCTAGCTATATAGATTTATATCCTTTGGTTCAATTAATATTGTTTCTACTGATAAAGGATATAGTCCCCTAGAGAAAGAAACAAATGTTCCTTCCAAAATTTCATTTTAATATTAAATTAGTGAATATTAATTAGTTAATATTCTAGGATTTCCAATCCATTATATCTATATTAGTATTTAGTGCATATAATTGTTTGATATTCACTTGTATCTAAGTTCAGTTCAAGATGCAATGTGTTTAGTTGGGGTTTATGGAGAAAATACGCCAAATCCTTAAATAAGGATAAGTATAATAAAGAAAACTTAATACTGACTTTCCACTAGTTCCCATTTTTTCTAACCCATCATTGACATGGATTTTTATAATATATTTTAGAATTGCTTAGTCCATAAGGATCTTTCAGTAGTGTACCATTTGTGTTGAATTTGATCTTTTATGTGGATACTAGAAAATACTATTTATAACTGCTAAGATACAAGATAGAATCATAAGATAAGATATAATGCTTCAACTTTTCAAATAGTGGTGTGGAGGTTTGCTTGCTTTTTCCACAGCTGTTCATAGACTGTGAAAATCAATTCTGAATATTGTGGGAGACTTCTATGCTGCATACATTATGTGGTGTGAAAAATTGCAACCGAAAAGAGAAATTGGCAGTGGCAGTTTGTCAGTGCATACATTGGTGTGATTAAGGCCTCTGTGGCTCTCATTGAATCAGTGTGGGCTACCACTTATTAGGAGAATACTACAAATTGAATTGAAGAGTCAGGTCTGCTTGTTTTTAAAATTAGATGTCTATTTCACTATTCTAGTGAAAGCTCAGAATATTAAAGGGGAAAACCTTTTTTAAAAAAAACAACTGAATTTTAAAATGTTAAGAGTTGACTTCTGAAATTAAGGTTTCAAATAAAACAGATCTAATTGGTTCTCCTTTCAATATGGTTATGTGACTCCCCCCACGCCTTTTAATTTTTGTTAATATTTAGTTCTTTTTTCTTCTCCTCCTGACTTAAATAGGAACAGAAATTCTATAAAACTTCCGTTATATTTTTCGGCAGAATGTCACAGTTCCTTACTAGCAAGGAACAAAATGAGAATTGCCCTCCAACAAGTTTGAATTCTGTTAATAATGTAACCCAGAAACTGCATAAACCCATCTATCGTGTGGTTGCCTACAGCTGTAATTGCCTGTGTCCATAATTTGCATTCATCTTTTGTGACAAAATTGATATACACTAATAAGATAAGTCTATTTTTAGAGTCATTTGGCCTTTTTCTTGCTATTATTAACTTGATCTTGCTTAAGGCAAATCATTTCCCATATGTTATTGCTTCTATCACCACAATTCTAAAAGGCTTTTTAAAACTTCATAATTGGTTTCAATGCTATTTTTTAACATCTGTGCCTCCCTCTGTTTCTGTTTCTTTCAGCAAATGCCAGATGTGAACGTGACCTGGAATGGAGAAGGCCCCCAGCAGCTGCAATCAATAGACATTTCTATAGTTACGGCAACAGACCAAGGTTTTATTACACCTATCATAAAGGATGCTGCATCCAAGGGAATTCAAGAAATTGCTGCTTCTGCAGAGGTGTGTCTTCAAATACCCAGGCCTCTTTTAGACCAAAAATTGAATTATATGGTTTCTAAGAAAACATCTGCTGTTCCTTTGATTATGCCTTTTTGGCTGGCTTTAAGATAGAGAACAAGATTCATTTACAAAGATCACAAATGTTGAATATAAGGCAATAAACTCTGTATTTTGCGAGTCCCTTGGACTGCAAGGTGGTCAAACCAGTCAGTCCTAGAGGAGATCAACCCTGACTGCTCTTTAGAAGGC
>JANHFK010008472.1:118595-136447 GCA_036250565.1 Sibynophis collaris | reverse complement strand
GGCCTTATTGCCATGCGCTCAAAAGCCCGATTGGGCTTATTATCAGGGGATGTCTTATTTTGGGGAAAACAGGGTAGATAGATAGACAGACAGACAGACAGATGATAGATGATAGATATAGATAGATGGATGACAGAGAGAGAGAGAGAGAGAGAGAGAGAGAGAGAGAGAGAGAGAGAGAGAGATATGGATGACAGACAGACAGACAGACAGATAGATACTGTGTTTCCCCGAAAATAAGACCCTGTCTTCTATTTTTTTGAAGCCTGAAATAAGCGCTTGGCCTTATTGCCATGCGCTCAAAAGCTCGATTGGCTTTATTATCAGGGAAGGTCTTATTTTGGGGAAAACAGGGTACTGGGAGGAAAATCAGAAGCCATTCCTTTTGTGGGGTCCATGGTGCTCTTTTGAGCTTGGTTGTTTTCTTGTGGTTTCATTTCATTAACAAAGTAGATAATGAAAAAAAGCCAAAAAGGAAACCAAAAGACAAAAATACTTCTCCACCAGCAATCAACACCCAGATAAGCAGAGATGAATGCCAAGATTAATACTAGACAAGAATTGGTCTAATACTAGACCAATAATCCAGTCTGGGAACTACCAGCTCAGGCAAACAAGCTAACAGTAACCACAGCCTATTCAAGGAACCACCAAGAATACTCCCTCCAGTACAGACAAGGCAAGCTATTAGTACCATATTTTTGGAGTATAGGATGCACCCTTTTCCCCCCTAAAAGAGGGTGGAAATGTTGGCGCATCTTATACACAGAATGCAGCCATTTTTGGCCTGCAGAAGCCCAGCTCCGCTCATCCCATTTTTGTGAAAAATGGGCCTGTTTTTGAGAAAAACAGGAGTGTTTTTGCTCCCTCCCCACCCTCCAAGAGCACTCTGCCAGCCTCCCAAACCTTCTGCACACCCCATTTTTCACAAAAACAAGCCCATCATTGCGAAAAACGGGGTGCACAGAGGGGAGGTAGGTCTGCAGAGTGTTCCTGGGGGCCGGAGAGGGCAAAAACATTTTTTCTTACTTATCTCTTCGAAATCTTGGTGCGTCTTATACACCGGTACATCTTATCGTCCGAAAAATATGGTATATAAAATGAATGCAAACCCCACTTCCTTCTAGTACTGATGATGTTACCTAGTCAAGTAACGAGATGTCCATAAAAAAACAACTAAGCTCAGAGAGTACCAAGGACCCCACAATGCAGCCCTGAGTTACAAATATTTTCTTCCATCGGAGCCATTTCTTTTATTTTCCTTTCATGCTTTCTATTTTTTCCCTTTCCTTTTTTCTATCTCCCTTTTTCTTGGTATCATCCCTTCCTTTCTTTTTCCCTTCTTTTGCATTTATCATATCTTTTTATTTCAGTCTTATTATACATGTAAAATCCTTTAATAAAACTATTTTAAAAAGGAAGCTGGGGAGGAATACACTAGAACTAGCAGTGTAAAGTCAATAGAGCAGGATCTAATGGTAGATTGCTAGAGATTATAGTATACAATTAAGGATAATAATCTATTTAGCAAAAGCAAGAATTAAAACATCCCTCTTTGTCATACACAACACAAGAAGCACATTTGAGAACACTTTACCATGGAAAACAAGAAATGTGCTGCAGTATACACAGAGAGACCTAGTAAAGCCACAACTGGGCAGCTAACGTGATGCTGTTATAAAAACAAAGGGGGAAAATGATCCCACAAACCTCAAACTTGCTCACTCTGATAGAAATGTTGCTGAGTTATTTCGGAATGAATTGGCCTATAACAAAGTCAGCTTCGGAGCAATGGATTAAATGAGGCTCCTTTGATCTGGGACTCTCAATTAAGGTTTTGACAATTTCATTGTTGTTTCCTTACTGTCATATCTGGTTATATCAGATCATTCTTGACTTATCAGTACCGAATATAGAACGACACTGATCAAGGAAGTCCCAGGCATCAGGTTGTTATTTCTAATTTTGATGTGAGTTTGTTGTATATGCTTTGGCATTTCTATAGTTGGTGTGTGCATGGTTGACTAGGCAAGGTGAAATGCAGAGTGTATTATCTAAACTGCATGGAAATGGAAAGTCACAGAGTCAAAGGTTCTCTTGGCTTCTAGTAATACTACTTATAGTTTAATTTAGCAATGTACTGGTTGTAGTTTCTACAAACAATCTTATTTTATATACTGTACTTTGCATTTGCTTTTTAATTTTACTTGTGGGACTTATTTTCATCACCACATTTTGAAAAGGTCCACCTAGCTCATTTTTGGTTCTTACATTCTATTATGGAACATTAAAACTATTGCATTGGCTTGTAGATGTAGGAAACCCTAAACTGTTACTTTATTTTGGAAATCTAAGTAGATTAGAAATATGCATCCATTTATCAACGTATGGGACATCATGAGAGAGAGAGCAAGAAGATCTAACAAAAATGCAACAGGTTTTACTGTATTATCATAATGGTTATTGCATTGCTTGACTTGAGATGAAGGGTCAGGGCTGTGGTGAATACAAGATTGTGTTCTTCTATTCCATATGTATCATGTAAGTCAATTTAGGGTGATACAATAACATTTTCTGCCTTGTCTGGGGTCTTGGAAATTAATGATGTGAGGGGAACATGCAGAATTCAGTCCTCCAAAACCCATTCCTCATGAGCTCAGTGTCTGCTGTGGCCATCACTATCTACCTAATAGTAGAGATAGCCTTAAAGAAATCAATACTACTAGTTTTTGTTCCAAACATTTGGCAAAGAAGTGGACCTAGCAAAAAACCCTCCCTCTCTCTGTTAGTCATTTTAGCAACATTGCATTTACTTCTCTCAATATGTTCTCTTTGAGAAGGAGCTGTTTCTTCCATTCTCAGATACCTCTTCAATTGATTATTGCTGCTGCTGCTGCTGCTTTAGTTTCTTTTCTTTCTTGACAGTTTAACAGGTACAACCGTCCCTGATCTGGTTGTCAGCACTCAACATCAGATGTGGCTCCTCTTCCAGACTGATAGTGTGAAGAACCTACTAGGGTTCAAAGCAACCTATGAAGGTAAATAAATTTCTGCATTGATTCCTTATTAGACAGACACAAGCCACAAATATTTTACCCAGTGATCTCTTGACAAGAAAAAAGATTTAGGTCTTTGTAATGATGAAGGACATTACATGTCAATACAAGTAGGTAGATCTCGACTTACGTTCACCGTTGGGACAGGAACTTCCATTGCTTAAGCAAGCTAAGTGAGTCACAGTTGATTTTATGACCTTTTTTTGCCATGGTGGTTAAGTGAAGCATGGGCTCATTAACTGAATTTGGCTTTCCCCATTGATTTTGCTAGTCAGAAGCCGGCCGGGAGTCGCAAATGGTGATCATGTGACCCTGGGACACTCACTGCAAGCATCATAAATGTATGCTAGTTGCCAAGGGCTCAAATTTGGATCATCTGACTCCAGGAATATCGCAATAATCATACTTGTGTGGACCAGGGGTGGGTTCCACTTACCTTCGCTACTGGTTTACAATGGGAGCGCGCTTGTGGCATTTCTGTGCATGTGCAGAGTATCTATGATGACACCTGGGCAGGTGGGTGAAGCCTGCTGCTGCTGCTACTACCAGTTTGCAAGATCTGGAGTGAACTGGTAGGAACCCACCACTGGTGTGGACCTTTCATAAGTCACTTTGTTCAGCAGAGTCATATTTTAGAATGGTCACTAAATGAATGGTTGTAAGGCAAGGAATATCTTCAAGAGAGATAGATTCATTGCAGTAGATTAAATATATGCATCATTTCTCCAATCTGATACCCTCTAAATACATTTGACTTCCTGTTCCATTAGTCCCATGGCTAAAAGGATTAGTGGTGCTGAGAGCTGGAATCCAACACCTCTGAAAGTTGCAGCATCTTTTATCTTACTCTAGTGGGTTCCGTATTTCCCATGTTGCTTTCTGCTTTGCTAGGCAAACACCTGGTGTGAGAATTAAGAGTGCAACCTATACTACATGTAGCATCATAAAACAGAAGGAGGAAAAAGATGACAGGTGTCATCTTGGAAGAAAGGCAGAATATAATTGTAATTACTAAAGCTAAACTCCCCAATGTTATAAGGGCACATCTCACATGAGTGACTCAGTTTCCACAAAGCTGTGCCTGTTCCAGAGGAATGCCAGTTTCTATTTATTGTTGCAAGAAAATTACTTTCATGGATGGGTAGATGGTAAGAACGAGAAAAGAAAGTGTATTGCTAGCAGGTGTCATGTATGAGGGGTGTTCAAAGGCACCTAAAAAGTGAGGGTTTTGTTTTGATTGACTATAACTTTAGATATAACCAGAGTAGCTTGGGTGTTTGCTTCTGCTAATACTCCTTAGTAGAATGAAAGACAAAGCAAAGCGTAATAAAACTTACAAGTGGAGCAATTAAACATTGAAAGATAACTTATTAAGATGTCTCTCCTGCTGAAGAATAGAGAGAACAATGCAAGATCTGTTGGGGTATGTTTTATACAGGCTTGTTACAAAGAAATACAATTTTACTTCTCCCCCCCGCTTTAATTATGCAATCTCACCTCCCAGAATTTGTCAACTAATTGAGGTTCTGGAGACATGAAAGAGTGATCATTAAATTTCTGCAATCACATCTTTTATCAACATACAATCTTAACTTATGGTTACAAAATCTTTTTAACTGAAAAGGACAGAAATTTAAGTTAGCTGAAAAATTTGCACTTAACCACTAAATTTTAGCTCTTCTGGAATTAATAGAATATAATTCTTTATTGGCCAAGTGTGATTGGACACACAAGGAATTTGTCTTTAGTGCATATGCTCTCAATGTACATAAAAAGAAAAGATACATTCGTCAAGAATCATAAGGTACCACACTTAATGATAGTCATAGGGTACAAATAAGCAATCAAATCATACTAGGAAACAGTCACTATAAATTGTAAGGATATAAGCAACAAAAGTCATAAGTAGGAGGAGATGGGTGATAGGAACGATGAGAAGATTAGTAGTAGTGCAGACTTCATAAATAGTTTGACATTGTTGAGGGAATTATTTGTTTAGCAGAGTGATGCCATGCAAACATAGCTGTTCATCCCCTAGTAAAATTTTAGATGTCCTTTAAAAAAATATTCTTTCAGTTCAAAGTCTAATTAATTCCATCCAGGGCTATGCAATTTGTTATTAATCCTGCCTACCTTCAGGTGTTCCTTAGCAGTATAATATGCTCATCCTCCATTTTTCTATGGAATTAAAACAAATATAGAAAAACATTGTAACCAAACATTGACACTTCCAACAAATGAAAGTTTGCTAATATCTTAATCTATTGTGTTTTTAATTGAATTGCCCAATAATTTATTCCAATGCATATAATCTTGATTTCATTTCCGAAACACAGATTGCGACAGGGATGAAAACTTTTAAAATGCTAATTTCCATGATGTAAACTCCCTTTTTTAAAAATGTAATTACTACTGTTCCCACATAACTTTCAGAAAGACACATTCCCATTTGTTTTGCCTTCTAATTGAGAATACTATGCAGTTGTTCCATCTGGGCTCTTGAGAAACATGCTGTATGCCTTGAAATCCTGAACTACTTCAGGACTTTTGCTCCACATACATTTGCTCACATAAAGTATGGTTGTTATTGAATACACCTTCTTTGTTGTGGCACTAGGAAACATTCCCTCTGAGATTTGCCTACTTCTCTCTTCGGTGTATATAAAAGAGCCCTGAAAACTACACTCTTTCCACCCAGTCTTTGAATTGGAAAAAAATGATGATCGTGTACATTTTATTGCTTTAGAATGTTTTATCATCTAGATAAATCATCTGGATGCTTTGGGATTGAATTGTAATGTAGGATTGGTTTATTGTACACTCTCCAGAGTCATTGTAGAATTAAACAGACTAAGACATTTAATAAAATAATTACTCGCATGCTTAGGTTTTGGAATCAAATCTAAAGCATTGCATAACTATTATATTAAAACTGAAAGTAAAATAGTTCTATAATTTGCTATGTATTAGACCAGCAGAGTAGTAGGAGATGAAACCACTCATCTTAAAAATGAAGTAAGAAATATTCTATCCCTAAAACAAAGATGCTTTCAGATAGAAGAAGTGATTTCATTCAGCATTGTTGAGGTAGCTGTATATTTCTCTCTCTTGGGAGGAAAAGGGACGAGCAGTTCATCATTACACCCAGTGAAGACTGAAAGCTTGAAGATTAAGATATTTTTTTTAAAAAAACAGGTTTTTCTTCAAATTAAGGTTGAATCTTGGTGATTTCATCAACATATCCATGTTATGTTTGCAGTAGCAGTTTTATTTTTGGTTGGAGGGACTGCCTAATGAAGTTTTCAACCCTGGGCCTGTCAGTTTCTGGTGGGCCTTCACCTAAGTGTTGTCGGTTTCCAGTGAAAGAACATTTAGCAATAGCAATAGCACTTAGACTTATATACCGCTTTATAGTGTTTTTACAGCCCTCTCTAAGCGGTTTACAGAGTCAGCCTCTGGCCCCCAACAATCTGGGTCCTCATTTTACCCATCTCAGAAGGATAGAAGGCTGAGTCAACCTTGATGGTGAGGATGTTGTATAATTCAGATACTCTGTGGATCTGGAAATCCCTATTTCAAATTTCACACAATGGCAACAAGCTTCCTAGCTGTTCTCCGCCTGGTGTTGATAAAGGACCATCTCCATCAGATGTCATGTCAAGGGTTCCTCTCGATTCTGAAGCCATCCCTATTTGGAAATACATACCCCCCAAAAAACTGAAATCTCATAAACCAGATGGATAGCGTTGATGATATGCCTTAATCTTTGACTCACCTCATGGTTAGAAAAGCCAGACAATGTTATTGAGAATGAGAAAGAAAATGAGAGAGAGAGAGAGAGGATGAAAAAGCTGGAGGATGCTGCAAAAAAAGAGTAGGAATCCAGCTCCTCTGAATTCTACATAAAGATAGTGTCAACTGTCAGCAGTTGACGAAACCAGAAAAAGAAACCCCTGGGACATTATTTTACCAAGAGAATAAAATTTTACTGAATAAACCACATTGGCACAGAAGAAGCGAAACCATCTTTGGGTTTCCCATGCAAAAGCAAGCGTGATTAATTCTCTCTTTTCTCTACGGGCCACCCACAGTCCAATGCATCCACCAAATCCACTTCTGTGATTCATTTTGTTATGGGGAACAGCCAGCCACATCTGCTTGGTGTGTCCTTGAGATACCAGAATGTCTCACGGAAGCCGACGGATGCTTGGATACTGTTCTCCCAGCCTTGCATTCCATCCACCCCTCTCTCTGTTATAGTCAACCTGCAAGTGAAGCAAAATGTAGGTGAAAGTGCGAATCAGTCTTGCAAGACAGGATAAGTCATTGGGTCCTCAGCCCTGAGGGATCCACAGCTTAACTCACATGAAAATAGGACACACTATGGTCTTTGTGATATCTTCTGGCATTTACAGACATGGATAGGGATTCCATTTGATTGACTCCCCTGTGGTGCCTCTTGGGAATATCTTCCCAAGAGATATTGGGAATACCTCTGTGGCTGTGACATAGCGATGGGCAAAACTATGCACGTAATTTTGCATGTTAGACCCAGAATGCCAGCTGGAACCCTGTTATCACTTTCACACTTCATCAAGTACATCTTATTCCACAATTAAATAGCAATAGCACTTAGACATATACCGCTTCATAGTGCTTTTACAGCCTTCTCTAAGTGGTTTACAGAGTCAGCTTATTGCCCCCAACAATCTGGGTCCTCATTTTACCCACCTCGGAAGGATGGAAGGGTGAGTCAACCTTGAGCCGGTGAGATTTGATCTGCTGAACTGCAGATCTGAAGTAGCCTGCAAAATATAATAAATATACAAATATAATTGTTAAATTGTCCCACAAGGAGTTGTCTCACAGTGAGTTGGCCATGGTGAGTTGCTTTTGCCAAGTTGTTCCATTCCCCACTGAATGTCCCATGATTCTCAGTTGACAGATTGTCAACTGACAGAAATAGCTGCTGTAAGTCATTATGGTCACGTGACATCTCTCTTTACAGCAGTCTTGTTCTCAATTGTAGTTGTAAATCAAGGTTACCTGTATTCATTTGCTTACCATATGTGTACACACTAGGAAAATGCTTATTAGGAGGCCAAAAGTGGTTGTGGCTACTCTATGTGATTTTTACACACACCATATAAAATAATAATTGTAAATAACCACCTATATGCAGGTTTGGTCTTTTTCTAATTTAGAAATGCCTTTTGTTACTCTTTTTGTTATGAATATGAATAGTCTTTTAAATTTCCTTAACCTACATCTTGCTCTATAGAGAACTGAAAAAAACCTTTAGTGAGTGTAGGTCACCTTCTATAGTATTTCATTTGAAACTGTATGACCTCTCTTATGAGATTCTACTATAAATTTCAAACAAACATCCTCTGGGCTGTAAAAACTTGGCAAACAGCCTGTGTTTTTTCAGTTGATTTGCACATAGAATTCCAGTTGCAAAGAACAGAATGCCAAATCTGACGGCTTGTCTTCCCTGATTGTCAAACCACAATCAAGCTTTCTTACAGTGATGAGTTGGCTGTACCATCAGTAGCAGTTGGCTATGAATTCCCTGCTTCTGCTTTTGATGACCCCACCCTCAGCATGAAAGGAATGTTTGGAAGTCAATTAAATGGAGTAGAACAAAAGGAATGAAAAGATCAGAGAAAAGGAAAAAGGGGAACAAGCAAAACAATGTCTTAAAATATTTTCTTTATCTCATGGATATTCCAATTAATTATAAGTACATTTATACAACTTTTTTTCCTCTCTCTGAACTCATGGATATATTTGGTGTTAACTTTTATTCACAAGGGAACACTTTTCCAAAACATGGAAAATAGGATTTGGTTGTGTTTTATAAGTTTAAGCATGTTGCAGTGCTTACCTCAACCCACAAGACAATGGAACTTCTATTGCCTTAGTCGAATACTTTACCATTGCCAGCTTATTTTATATTTTCTTCTGTTTAGTTTTTAAGATGATTAATTCTAAATAGTATTGTGGTGCTATGCAACCAAAGAGAAGTTCTTTAAGATGTCATTGATTTGGGTGGGAAAAGTTAATTTATGTTTAAATTTAAGCAACTGAAATCCAATGGAATTTAAACATGCTTAATATTAGCTGAATCATGTTCAATAGCAATAGCGTTTAGACTTATATACCGCTTCATAGTGCTTTACAGCCCTTTCTAAGCAGTTTACAGAGTCAGCCTATTGCCCCCAACAATCTGAATCCTCATTTTACAGGAAAGATGGAAGGCTGAGTCAACCTTGAGCCAGTGAGGTCTGAACTACCGAACTGCAGTCAGCCGGCAGTCAGCAGAAGTATATTTGAACATGTGTATAGCGTAAACGTTTCAGATGAAATGTATCTGACTGGGCTACCCTTCCCCCCCCCCAAAAAAAACCCCAATATGCAAGATCTTATATTGACTACTTTCATTCAACTTTGTCTAGGATTTCTGTAATGTAGTTTAATAATAAAATAAATAGCAAAATGGCTTTAAAACTAACATTGAAAAATAGAAATACCAATATATCTGAAATAATCATTTGGCCGTGCAAAGTTTATAATGAAAGCTCACCTTTAATATTGGTCACAGTACTTTTCTCTAGCACCAACTCTAATTTGGAGCAGAACATGATTAAATGTTTATAGTTCTAGTGTCAATGCATGGTTTAGTAATGAAAAATTCCCAAGAAAGGAAATGATTAACAGTGAATTGCCTGGTTCTATTTTGGAAATAGCATTTGCTTTTGATTTGGGTGAATTGCAGCACGGGTGGAGAAAGAAACCCTTCCTGCTGATTTTCCATCTCCAGCTTTGTTTTTCCATTTGTGTGCTACTGGTGATACTCTGAAAAAAAGGGTGTGGTATGCAGTGTCAGACATGTTAAGCATTAAAAGTGAATTTTTATTACTCATTTTGCCATGCAGAGAGTACTTTTTTCTACAAAGTGTTTTCCATATGGGCAGAGGAAGCTTGTGTGTGAGAGAGAGACAGAGAGTCTTCCAATACTGCCAAGCAGCTTCTGTGCAAATATGTGTATATTTCAAATTGTTGGAAGACAGTTCAAGATGCCAGGCACAGAAACTTTATGACAGCTGAATAAATAATTTGAAAATGGTTAACGTAACAATTTCCCAATTCTATTTTCAAATAATACCTCCTTACACAAAACCTACCCAAATATTATAACTGTCATCTGTTCCTGTTCTGAATTTCTATTTACAATTAGGTAAATAGTGAATGGGGAAAGGTACACTTCAATGTCTTTGCATATAAAGTGAACACTTTTTATTAAGAATTTGCCTAGACATTTCAGCATACTGGATAGTAGGTTGGATTGGTTGTGTCTACTGTCTGTTATGAGTTATAGTGACATTGATAATAAATTCACAGTACTTATCCAATAACTGCCCATACACTGCAATACCCATAAGCTTCAACATCAGTTGAAAAATGATAATGATATATTTCTGCAACAAGGAAATACTTCCTTTTAAAAATCTTTGAAAAGATTCTACAACCAATGGCTAAAACAACATTGTATACTGATTAGATGTATCTTCCTTGAAACCTGAAGCAATAAAAGAGGCAGTAAAGAAGAAAAAGACTGATTAGATGGTTCTACTACAACTAGGGAATCACCACTCCGCCATGAGACTTACTAAGTAATTTTGGTCTACTGCCTGTCTCTTAACAAAAACTGTCTCCGTCATGGCGAACCTATGGCACGCGTACCACAGGTGGCATGAGAACACTCTCTGTGGGCACGTGAGCCATCTCCCAGCTCAGCCCCACCACGCATGCACGCGCACCTCCTACCAGCCAGCTGATTTTCAGCTCTTCCAGGCATGTGCTAGGGGGACGCATGCGGAAGACGTGCGCGCATGTGCGGGGAGCATGCACATTGCATTATGGGTTATAAGTGCAGGGAGGCCTACTAGGCCCAAAATGGCATGGGGGGGTACAGCACGCCCCCCCCGGTGGCCCATTTTTGCTTTCAGGAGGCTGCAGGGAGGCCTACTAGGCCCAAAACGGGTCCCGGGGGAGCTTGCGGGGTCACGTGCACATACGTGGGTGGAGCACAGGAGGGTCGCGCACGCATGCGCAATGGGACGGGGCATATGGGGGATCATGCACACATTGCATTATGGGTGCAGATGTGCACGCACGCTCGCTTTTGGCACATTGCAACAAAAAGGTTAGCCATCACTGACCTATCTTATAAAGCTGTTGTGGAGACAAAACATGATGGCAGGCACTATCTATGCTGCTCTGAGTTAATATAATATAAATAAGTAAATAAGAATATTTGTGCTGAATAACAAAAAGAATAACAATAAAAGGCCTGAAAGTAATCCTGTATTTCTCCAACAACAGGTTCTCCTCGACCTACAACAGTTTGTTTAGTGACTGTTCAAAGTTGCAATGGCATTTAAAAAATTTAACATATGACTGTTTTTCACAGTTATGACCTTTGCAACATCCCCTTGTTCATGGGATCAAAATTCAGATGCTTGGCAACAGGTTCGTATTTATGACTGTTGGCTTTGTCCCAATATCATGTGATCAACTTTTGTGACCTTCTGACAAACAAAATCAATGGGGACCCAGATTGACATAACAACCGAGTTACTAATTTACCAAGTGCAGTGATTCATTTAACAACTGGGGTAAGAAAGGTTGTAAAATGAGGAAAAACTCACAACAAATGTCTCGCTTAACAACAGAAATGTTGGCCTCAATTGTAAGTTGAGGACTACCTGTAATCCCTTTCATTAGACTATGTCAGCAGTAACAAGAAGAATTACCGTAAGTGGAAATTGTTTCTTTGAAAATGATAAAAATAATGATAATATAAAAAAGACAAGTTTGAATGACATTTGCATCTTTAATTTTATTTCTTCTGTCTGCTCCTTGGCAAATGACTCAAATTAATTTCTTTACTTTTCTGCCCTGACTCTAGACTCTATATTTTGTAGTTAATACTTTCCATATTGCCTGGTTATTGTAATAACTTCTATAAATATGTTCCTTTTGTTGACACTAAGGTTTCTTGAGTACACAATAAACTGGGCCCAAATCATGTCAACTTTCTATTTTCTGCAGCCTGATTTTCATTTTTAGCATTTCTGAATTAAGAAATTTCTAAACTGTTTTCAAAGCCTATATGATTAAGTGGAACAACCACATAAAACAGCAAAATTATATTTGTTAAAATACATAACCTACTATATTAACTGAATTCTAAAGATTAAAAAAAAGTTAGCATGGGACAACAAAAAACTTTCCTATCTTCCTTATGTGCAGTATGAATTTCAAAACTTTAGCATTACTACAGGAAATCCCTGGTGGAAAACCTCATGTAGCTACTTCCATGAAATGATAAATAATTTAGCAATGACCATTTGTTTCTTTTAATTCTCGCTCTTTAACGACTTTTGGACTTCAGAATTTCCCTATGTCTGGAAACCAGATTTTTCTCCTCCTGCATCCAGATACATATAGGTAGTCCTTGGTTAACAATGATAATTGGGATCAGCAACTTTGTTACTAGGAAATACAGTCATAAGGCACAACGTCATGTGAGAAAATTGATTTACAACAGCAGTTTTGGCTGCAGTTAGATGAATCCTGCATGGTTGTTAAGCGTGAGACACACAATTAACATTTGCAACCTCCTGCCTGTTTCCTCATCGCCTTTGCTTGTTGAAAGCCAGCAGAGAAGTTAACAAATGGCAATCACAGAATGCTGCAACTGTTATAATTCTGAACTGATTGCCAAGCAGCTGAATCCGACCATGTCTCTGTGGGGATGCTGTAGTGTAGGGGTATCAAACTCATGGCCGGATGCATCACACGTTGGCCATGCCCATCCCTGTTTTACTGAAGGGGGAAAAAGTTGCAACACATCACATGACGACAACACGTCATGAGTTTGACACCCTGATGTAGTGGCTGCAACTATGAAGCTCATAAGTCTTGTATAGCACCATTTTATAACTTTGAACAGTCACTGAAGAAGTGATCCTTAGTTGAGGATTATCTGGAGTAATTTTCCTTGCATTATATGTGTTTAAATGGAGGCTACACAGCCATCTTGTAGAAATACTTTTATTTGGATTCCTGCATTATTTATTTTAAGGGAAAAACAACTCTTTTCTGATAGTTAAAGAATTCCTCAAATTTATATAATGGATTTCTGTTTGACATGCAAGCATTCAGGATCCTTGCATTTCTTATTTTAAATTTGGTTACAGCTAATGCTTCACTTATGACTGGGTTCTTAGTTGTTCAATTATGACATATGTTCTACCTTGGAACTACTTATGACTTGGATTTGAAGTTCCAATGGTTGCTCTCCATCACGTGACCAAACATTGGCACTGACCGTTTGCAGCATCCTGCGATCACATGACTGGGCCAGAAGTGCTGGTTTTCAGCAAAACTGCAGCCATAATGAACCATTGATTTACTTAATGACTGTGGTATTCACTTAGCATGGTGATTTGCTTAATGACTGCCACAGAAAGGTCAGAAAATTGGGTCAGTCACATAACCAACACATTTTATGACCATCATGACTTCAGACCATAGTGGGAAGGCTCCATCATGGTTATAAATTCAGAATTACCACCTATATTGACTTCATTGCTTTTCTTTTTCAATTTTACATTTATTGGTCTTTCCATGCAATACTTCTTAATTGTATCCCTTCAGTTTTTGTATATGTTTATATAGAGCCCCTCTTTGTGGGAGGTTTAGAAATATAAACTATAAATAAATATGCCACTATTATTCTAATCTGCAGAGGATTAGATTAGGATTTAACAATAAAGATCTATGTTTTTTCAGTCTGTGTAAATGTGGTTCAGCAACACATCAAGCCAGTTTTTAATTTATTTTGTCTAGCATATGGCATTTACAGAGGTCATGCAGTCACTGATATATGAAGCCCAGTGATATGACAAACAATGTTCGTGCTGATTTGGGAATGATAGAAGTTATAGTCCAGTACATTCAGTGAGTCATATATCATGAGTTAAGAATATTTTCTTGAAAAATAATTGGTTTTTCATTTTTTTTCAATGGGATGGAATAGTCTCTTTAATATGAAGAAAATTCATCGGTGTGACTCATGAAGAAATTGTCATTTCACCTTTGACGTAGTATTCAATTATCCTTGGAAAAAAATGCAAATTGAAAACTTCAAACATACTTGCTGTATGTTTCTCTTCTACATTGTAAGATGGGATCTTTCTTTCGGTAAGGAAGAAAGATCTGCATTGGCTTCTGCATTGCTACAGTTGCAGGAAAACTCAGAGATATTGCCATTTGATTTAGTCCGTTGCAAACAAACCAATAAAGGTAATAAAATGAGTTCCACAGATAATTTGGCTTCCCAATGTGCATAAACACTATGTGCATTATGTTTATACTATACTGTAGTCTATTAAGTGTGCAATGTCTAAATTTTTTATGTCTAAAAAAATGTAGCTACCTTAATTAAAAAATACTTCGTTGCTAAAAAGTGCTAATCATCATCTGAGCCTTCAGCGAGTCATAATGTTTTCGCCGGAATATCTGCGAAGTGCATTAAAGTGCAGCACAATAAAACGGGGCATATCTGTACAAGTATAATTAGTACATGTAACTGAGTTCCTAAAGACAAATATATTCATACGTTATGCCCCAGTTATGCAGCAATTGCCTTTCCTTTCTGACCCACTTTAAAATGTTGATTTTAGTCTTTAATATTGAAGGAATAGAAAGGAGCCCATCTTTGGAAATCCAGAGAGAAGGAGGCACCAATTTGGCAATGCTGGCAGATTATTTGCCTTTTTATCAGGACATTGGTACTGTGAGAGCCAGTTTTACATGGTTAGAAATAAGGAATCATCCAGTTAGAAATAAGGAATTCTGCCTTAAGCACAAAGCCACCTGAGTGACTTTGGTTCAATTATTAGGGAGGAGGCAGAGCAAACCACTTCTGTAAATCCTACCTGAGAAAACAGCAGCCTAGTCCAAGCAGTGGCCGGGAATCAAAACTGATTTGAAGGCACACTCATGGGTGTGGACACTTCACACAAAATCTGAATTTATTTGGAAGGAATGTCCATCCCTACTATAAAATCCAAATATTTCATAACTATTTTATCCGAAGGCCCGGTTCCATGCAGTAGGGTCAGTTTCTGAGGGTTTTGTTGTTTGGTGCTTTAAACAATACCAAAGCACTCATTGCCAAAGAAGTCCATAAGAATTTTTAGAATAAGTATAACTTTTTTTCGGTGGTTGCTAACTTCTGAATGAATTTAGGATTCTCTTTATTCTTCTGTTATTTTATATTCTTGTTTGGTGGCCTTAGAGTTTTAATCATTTGTCTCTATCACTGGGAATTATATATCACCTTGCAAGTTATAGCCATTCCAATTGTTTAATCAATCTGTACATAAAATTACACCTGTGAAATAAATATGTTTCTTGTAAAAACATCAGATTAATATTTCTTCTTTTTGGCGCAATTATTAACTTGACTGCTGAACATTCATGAAATAAGCTATTTTGGCAGCTACAACAAGTATTACATCAGGACTTTTCCCTCAAGTGATGTAATACAATTATATCTGTGGAATACAGTTACGGCGCTTTAGCAGAAGTTGGTATTCAGTTTTTGCACTGAAATAATATAGGTTTGATGCAAACAAGCTTTTCATTTCAAGTTGCTATTCCATGTACTATCACTTTCCCTTCTCACTGACTTTTATTTTTGTGTCTTGCCTTTTTCAGCTACAAGTTGAAGAGCAGATATCTCATTTTTATTATATTGTAGCTTCTTGTAAAGACTTTTGGGAGATAGACATGAATTTTTTAAAAATCTGAGACAAATATAATAAAACAAGTACCAGTGGTTGAAGATTTCAGATTCTAGATGTGGAATAGAACACCGAGAATACATCAATGTGATAACAAAAAGATGGACAGGTAGAGAACAGAGAGCAAAGAGAGGAAGTGGATCTTCCCAGCCACTTCCTTCGTGGAACTCCCCCATTTGGTCCCCAGGTCTTCAGGCTTCTGCGGAAAAATAGGATGGTGGGGGCACCCTAGAGAATAGGATGTTCAAAAAGGGTGGATGCTGTGGCAGAGAAGGCTCTTCTTCTGTATCCTGATAGTCCAAAGGTCTTTGACTGATGGGATCTGCATAGGCCCTCTCTGCTGGCACAAATAACATGGGCTTATCCTAGCATAAAGAGATGCCTGGACCTATGCCAATGAGGGCTTTAAAGTCTTAACCAACATCTTGAACTGTATGAGCAGCAGACCAGTAGCTAATGAAATTCACAGACCACAGGAGCATTCTAGGTGTCCCCAAAACTGCTCTTGCTGCTGCACTTTGGACCAGCTGAACCTTCTGAATAGATTTCAAGGATAGCCCCATATAGACCACATTGCAATAGTCTAGACAAGAGATAATTAGGACTTGAATAACTGAGTGCAGGAAGTCATGATTCAGGAAAAGTCACAACTGATGCACAAACCGAAACTAGTCATGCCCATCACTTATTTCTTGAGCAGGAGATGTGACTCCAGGAGAACCCCTAAGCTGTGAACTAGGTCTGAAGGGAGTATGCAACCCTGTCCAGAACTAAGGATGACAAAATGCTCCAGGCATTGAAAGCCCTTGTCAGGGCTCAGTGGAAATCTCATGTACCCCAGCCAGGTTCCCTATAGCTAATAGGCATCGTGAGATAGCATCAGTTAAGTCACCAGTGGTAGAGATGAAGAGCAGAGTATCATCAGCATATTGATGATACCTCAATCCATGGTGACAGATGATCTCACCAATGGCTTCATGTAGATGTTAAACAGAAGAGGAGCGAGTACAGAGTGCTGTGGAATACTGCAAGTGAATGGTCGGGTGCTAGATGTCTCACTCCCTGTCAACACTGATTTGGCCCAACCTTAGAGAAAGTAGTTGAACCTGTGCAGACCTGCCACCCAGTTCACATACCCAGCTCAAAAGGATATCATGGTCAAAAATATTGAAGGCCTCTGAGAATGGTTGCACTATCTCCATCCCACTCCCACTAGAGATCGTCCATGAGTGCAATCACATCTGTCCAATAGCCAGGCCTGAATCATGACCAAAGAAGGTCAGAAAACCTATTTCATCCAGGAACCCCTGGAGCTGTTGAGATCTCATTTTTTCCACTATCTTCCCTCAAAAAGGAAGATGAGAGGCTAGACTAAAGTTGTCCAGGCAGGTGGGGTCAAATGACTGTTTTTTAAGGAAAGGACAAACCAGGACCTCGTTAAAAGGTTCTGGGAATGTTCCCTGTTGCAGTAAGGAATTTATCTCTGCATGAACCCACCTGCTGGTCACCATCCTGGAGGCTTTCACCAGCCAGGAAAGACAAGGATCTAATTGACAGGTAGTTGTATTGATAGCACAGAGGATCCTGTTGATTATCTTAGGTCCAACAGATTCAAATTATTCCCAAATTACTGTGCAAGACCACTCCCTATACATCTCATAAGCCCTCTGTTTCAGGGGTGAAATCTAATTTCTTTTGCTACCGGTTCTGTGGGCGTGGCTTGGTGGACGTGGCCATGTGGTTATATGACTGGGTGGGCGTGACCATGTGGTCATGTCACTGGGTGGGTCCGGCCAATTGAGCAGTCCATTTTGCCAGGGAGCAGGGGGTTGGACTATATGACCTCTGAGGTCCCTTCCAGCCTTTGCTGTGCTGTTTCAAAGCATACTCTGAAGCTGTGTCTAGTGCCAGCCAG
>JANHFK010008472.1:76779-92210 GCA_036250565.1 Sibynophis collaris | reverse complement strand
TAATATTTGCAATTGGGATATTGCAGTATATATATTTATATGTATTACACGGGGTATTCCTGAGAAATAACCTTGCACATTATATGAAAGAATATATATATGTTCATTCATATTCCTCTGGTTTAGAATCGTACATTTAAGTTCCTGTATCTTCTAAAGAGTACCTCAAATAACAAGAAATTAAAATTCTAGTACATGACAGGAACATTTAGGTTCAGTGTATCCAGTTTTTATACTGTGTAATTGCTACAGATGGTATAGTATAGTAATGAACTCATAGGATTTGATATCTCTGTTGTAGAGCCATTAGGTATTAGCTTTCAAAAAAGGGGAGGATGAGTCTCATGGGTAAGGGCTGATCAGATGATTTTATACGGGCTAGTCATTGGGTCCGGGCTTCGCTCTATGAAATATTTCTGAATGCATATATTTATAGACTCTCTGCCATCTGTGGCTAAGATTAAAATCTCTGGCATTCATTAAGCAATAGCCATCCCACCAAAACCTGTTAAATTGTGATGGAATGTGCACCTGGAGAAGCAGTGGAAGGGAGTCTTGGCAGCATAGAGCTTTCTCAGGGAGGAAGCAGTACATTCGAGAGAGAAACCCAAATTAACAGATTGTGGTCCCAGGTGTAAGGGAAGGGGGGAGAGATTTAAGATATCCTGTAGAATATATCAGTGTGTATTATTAGTGTAGAGCAGGGATGTCAAACTGGCAGCCTGCAAGCCAGATGCATCATGTGCAGCCCACCCCAGCTCTGGAAATGGGAAAAATGGGAAACATCACAACAGCAATGTGACACCGCGAGGTTGACACCCGTGGTGTAAAGGGTTAGAGTGCCAGTAGACAAGATTCTGCCCATTAGGTGTAAGCAAATAAAAGATTGGACTCAGTTGGATTTGTTGTCTTTGGGATTGGGCCTGATATAAATGTGCAGACATATCCTTTGTGTAAGTCTTCTTCTTAGTATTTTTAACAATTATATTGGAAATATATGTCATTGTGGATCCTTCAGCCAAAATGCTAATTAAAAACCCTTATGGATGGTTTTGTGACTATGTATACAAAGCAAAGAAAGTGTTTACTTGTACACCGCCCTGGGTCCCAACAGAGAGAAGAGAGGTCTATAAATAAAATTATTATTATTATTATTATTATTATTACTTGGTTCTGATAACATTTCATATTTAGCGGAAGAACTTCAGTTTGAGATTTTGTCATCCAGCTTTGTGATGGGATTTCATCCTGCATTTCTTCATATACTGGGTGTTTTTATATTTTTCTGCTAATATATTTGAATTTTCAGAACTGAAGCCAAAGAGAATTTCATATTAAACCAAATAACAGTTTTATGTGAATTGTTCTAATCCAATGGATCATTTCCTTCTTGTTTATCATTTTATATACATGCTAACTATTGACATGACTTTGGTATTGCAACAGTTTCTGTTTTCTCAGCATTGATTTTAGATTTCTTAAAGACGTTGTGAGTTATACAACAGCCTAAATAATGGAAGATATTCTCAAGGTGATATTAATATAAACTTGTTTTCATTGTCTTCATAGAACTGATTGATCAATAATCTCCAATTCCTAATGATTTCCCCCCCAATTCCTGATGTTTAAAAACATACAAATAGGCACAAGACTATTTAGTGGAGATCCATCCATTAGAAAAACTTTTCATAGATTTTTTTCTCCTTCCAAGACAATAGCCACTGTGCCCAATGTATGTATCTAATTGTTCATAAATATGCATCTTTTTTCTATTTGGAATCATATTTAGCAGTATATATGTGCAATGGTCTTTTCTGTAGAGAAAGATGGTTTACTTTATGCAACAGCCTTCATTTTTTCAGAGATCCTGCAGTTATAATGGAAACCTTTGTTATTACTTTGGACATTTACCTGCAATTGCAAATTTTCAGGATTTGCTTTTGGCAATGCTTACTTTGAATGCAGCTTCTTTTGTTTCAATAATTTTCAGAGATTAGAAGCATAAACTTCTTTCTGGTGAAACTTGGCAAACTCAGAAGCCAATTTTCATCAGTACATGAAAAGGTAAGCTGGAAACAGGTCTGAAAGTTCTGGCCAATAACACCATTTAAACTAGTGTGTATTTTTAAAATCTGGAGCCATTCCTTGAATTCATGGAAACACTGATTTCTCAAATACCCATGGATAAAGCAATTTTATATGCTAAATTGTGATGATTCAAAACCTACAAAAAGACTTTGTCCCTGTGCCTGTTGCCTATTGTGTAGTAAATACCATTAAGATAGAATTGATAAACACTTCAAGTTATTCCAAACATTGCAGGTGGTGGTTGTGAATAGGAATGATTTTTTCTGTACTCTCCTGCTCTGTGCCTAGATCAAGGATTAATGTAATCCTATTGATCTGTGTCGGTTGCAAAGTTATACTCGGGGTTCCTTCCTCCTTCTCTGATGATTCATTCTGTCAAAAGCATCTCTCAATAGCTTGTATGTGTTTTTCTGCATTTGGGTGAATGCATGGGTGATATTATGGAATTTCCCTGGTTTAAGATTTCTGTTTTGCAATTGACTTTTTGTTAGCTATAAATAATAATTGCACTGAATATTCTACTGTGGCGCACAGAATGTATATTCATGCAAAATATGTTGGTATGATATAAAGTATTTTACACAAGAAACTTTGGTTTGGGGAGGGAACTTTGCTTATATGAATACTGCTACATTGATATTGCTTTTTAGGAAGTGAATAGAACTTGAAGTTTAGCTTTGATGTTTCCACGTAAATACAATATATGAATATTGTATATTGAACAGAGGAAAGTTACAGTTCTAAAGCAACCTTATACAATTATGATTATATTAATTTAAGATTATGCGATTGACTGTCAGATAATGAAGATTACATTGAATAATAGACAATCCAGAAAAATGTTTCACAGTTCAATCCCTATACCAAATAATTTCATTCCTGGTTTTGTTTGGAAACTCAACATGGAAAGCTAAGAGTTTCCATTCTTAGACTATGCATAAAAACAACGTATTACTGGTGTCTGCAACGTTGGGGAAATATGTGATGGAATTCCAGCATATATTTCTTAACCATCATCACTTCTACTCTTTCCATTGTGTTGAAATGGAAAGTTGCTATATTGTTCTTTATATCAATGGGTTCTTCCTCTTCTTCCTGATATCTTCATCTGCTCAAGAGCTTCTGTTCTTTGTATTGTTGTTGCTTTCTCTTTTATCATTGAAAATGATTTCCATTAGATTTACTTCTCTGTATTCTACAATGGTGGAAATTATAATACTGTTTTCTATCTCTGCATTGCCATAAGAAAATACTAAAATTTACTATTTGAACAAAAATAACTGTGAAAATGTGATCCTTGAACTAGCTTCCTATTTGAAATTACAGCATTACATTACATTACAGCATTACCATTACAGCAAATTAAGGAGCTTCAGTTCAAAAATGCTGGATATCCCATTTTATATCCAAACTGACAATAGAAATGCAAATTCTTATCATCCTTTAATACAACCATGATGAAACTAGATAATTTTGGGGAAACAAAACATCTGGATTTAAAGAGCTCAACTTTCTACTATTATCAATAATATTTTTTTTTCTTGGAGTGCTTCAGAAGTAACCTCATTGTTACTTTCTGGATGTGACACTATGTTTATTCCTTGGATTCCCTTTTCAACTCCCCACATCTTAACTTTGTGTTCATAATGTTTGTGTTGTTAGTGTGTAATCCATCTTGCCTTAGAGTACTCCCAAAATAAAATACATATCAGTATATTATTTGAAAACCAACAACAGTAGGACTATTTAAGGACACAGGAAATGACCCTTTATCATCTTCTATGAGGAAGTTCTATTGATCGAAGATACAACACATATTCAACACTATAGTTATTCTGCCATCATTACAGCTGAAGAAAATTCAAATCATGGAAAGCATCATGGAAATTCTAGTCAAGATCAGCAAATCACTGAAGATTTTCCATTATGGTGGCCACCTGAAGAACGTAAAGGAATGCAGAATACAACTTCCAGCAAGGGTAAACTCTTGTAACAATGTAGTCAATCATAGTCTCTTGCTTTTTTTCAAATCTCTGGCCCAAAGTTTGGTTTCACTGGAAAAAAATTGTCCATATATTATTCATGAGTGCTGCTTGAACAGTTTTGGTATTGATGCATTAGAAACATGAACTGTAATAGCCAAGTAATTACCTATGTCATACAGAAATCTGTTCTTTGGACTTAAGTGAAACTGTTGCTTTAAGAGCATACTATAAGTATGCTTTAAGGACATGCTATTTTAGGAATTAATCTATGTGCTGACGTGTAGAAAAGCTAATGGGCATATCTCTTGCATATATAGTATGGGAAGACATATGATTGCTTCAACTAAAATTATAGTGCAAGGGCATTGCTTGTTAATAAACTGACCCAATTACTAAACAGTTAATTGTTTTAGATGAATTTAAATCTTCCTTTCAGTTTACTTTTAAAAATAAAATGTGCCCCATAATTTACATGCAGATAAGACCTGCAAGCATTTCCTTTTTAATATGTATTGTAAGTCAAACGCCCATATCCTCAGGTTATACACCAATATTGTTTTATCTAAGTGCCTTGTAAAATCATAACTCTTTAAAAGCAGCCCATTTTTATAAGAGTTACAACTTAAAGAAAAAAAAATCTTATATGAGCTGGTTCCTTAATGGATTTGAACTGGGCTGTGTAATTGGAGAAGAACAAAATATTTCTTAAATCCTGCATTGTGTTTCTCTCCATTCATTTTGCCATAAATTTTCCATAGTCATGCTGAGGTTCCACTTACACATCAATAGTCATATACTCCTGAGACTTGATACATAAACTTATTTTCTTGACAAATATTTACTGTTTTAATTCTCTGTTGAATCCAGAAAGATGTCATTTTGATTCCTTTTTACTCTATTCATGTGGTTCCTTCAAGACAAATTGTTAAGCTTGGAGAGTTTTACTCCAGATTTTATCAGATGAATAGCTACTGTGCCATTAGTAAATAGTTGTTGAATGTGTTATTCTCCTCTGGATCATAGTCACATCAATTCATCGAGTCTAGGTATGGATCTATAGTTTTCTGGAAGTATACTTTCCAGAAGATGCAACCATTTGTCATGCTCTGGATATGGTCCAGAAGGACCAGAAGAATTCTTTTCAGAAAGATTCACTTTGGAAAAACTACCAGGCCATGCCTAGATTAGCTGGATCAGCATTATTTGGAAGAAGAAATGTACATTTCCCTCAACTGCTCTTATCTTCACAAAAAGAACAGTTTGTACATACTTGCTCCCTGATATAAAGTCTTTAGAAAAACAGTTAAGTTCTGACTCCTTCCACAGGCCTTTGAATCCGGATATCCTAATTAAAGAGTTGTAGTATATTTTAATCTGGTTGCCATTTTATGATTTTAGCTGACTTTCAGAGTATTGTGAGGAGGTTTTGAAAGTTGGCTGCAAGTGAGCCTTTTTATATTCTGATATGAATACCTGGTTGCAAGATACATGACCTTGTACATACATGATACACGATGCCAAAGACGAACAGTATTTGCTTTTCATATTGTCCTATTTCTTCTTGAAACATGTACTCAAGAAACCAAATTACAGTTGCATCTCTTAAATTGCAGCATTCATAACTGATACACAACATGGATACTCATTGAAATAAAATGTAAGAATAAATATAGGCACCAGAATATAAATAAAGAAAAAGGAAAGACCTTACACTTTTGACCATTTTCCAATTTATATTAGTTATGAGGAAGATAATTTTTAGTTTATATTATTATGAGCATCAATTTTCTGATCATCTTTCCATGACTTAATGTAACTTTGCTCTGGCATGTATATATAGGCTATGCATATTTTGATAACTAATTCAAAACATGCACTTGAAATGCAAATGCCAGATTGGTGATTATTTGAAATGAACTGCAAAGACTTTAACATTTCTTTCTGCAGTTTAATCAGGTATTATTACTTTACTTAATAAAAATACTGCAAACTCATTTATCTGTTTTCCAACAAGGTATCAGTGACAATATTTCCACAGTTAAAATGTCAATTCAGCATTAGTTGACTCCTTTTGTATCTTTAATTCAATACAGATTTTTAAGGAGTTGTAGCATAAGCTTTAGGACAACTATGTAATCTTAAAAGATGTACATACGGTAATATTAACTTTCATAGTAGTACCAGAAGGAATCTTTGATTGCTAAGACTATTATTCTGATTTTATTATCTAGTAATTTATTATCTCCGTTTAAGTGTAAAAAAATCGTTCTAGTCAATTTCATTCAAATTCATTCAGAAAATTCAATTAAATCATCTCTTAGTATTTGGAATAAAATTATATGTGTGCTCACTGAATATTGTCTTCAGTCAGCTCAGAATGTAATATAGTTCCTATTGTGCTCTCATTTCTATATGTAAGAATACAGTTATTCCATTCCATTCCATGCTTTCCAAATAAATTCGTATTCACATCCCGCTTCCAAAGAACTCTATTGCCCCATTTTATGGCGCAGATTCTTTTAAGAGTTAGGATTAGGATTAGGTTTGTAATTAGAAACAATCTCTCAAGTACCTGTTATCTCATTGAAATGTTGCAGTTGCTGAAGTAAAAATGATTCTGTATGTGTTTACTAGCAAAATGTGTTTTGCCTCCCTTAAATCACGATCAGAGAGCACAATCCAGATTCTATCATTCGTTTAAAGTGAACTTGATTTTTTTTACACACACACATACCACACACACACACAAATGGAGCTGAAATTAGATAATCCATTCTTCATCTCTTATTGACTATTCTAATCAATGAAGCAAGAACATAATGATGTAGGCAACAGAGAAATGGATAACTGGATGAAAATATAAAAATCTTACCATAAGTTTACATCAATAAATCAATAGATCAGAGTTTTGAAGATGATGATGATGGTGGTGGTGATGATGACGAAGAAGGGTCTGGGCAAAAAAATCCTGAAACAGTTCTTGAGTGGGACAACAGTGGTGATAAGGAACTTCAGACGTCAAATACCAGTAAGAACTAATCCCTATTGTGCATTGTATTATAGAAAATGATTAAGGTATGATAAAGTGCCTTTTAGATGTAGGCTTAGATCTTCAGTAGTATAGAATTTGTATGGATCTACAAAAGATTATTTAATCCGAAATAGATAATAGTAAATAGCAGAATTTCAGTTGAAACCGGCAGATGATTTTATGCTGTATTTCTCTGCATGGTCTATTTTGCATAGCTAGCATTGGCTTTTGCATTGGAAAATGCTGGAAATGGAAACCCAGCAATGCTCTCAAGATGAAAGGCTTGTGCCTAAAATCTGTGCTTAATTTGACTGGAAAGGGGCCAAATTATGAGCTGCCTTATCTGCTGTCCACTGGTGTCTGGTGTCTGTTTTATGCTATCACTTGGCAAATCTAAAATTAAATGTCAAGTTGATAAACATCTATGGCGGATTTAGCTTTGGTTTTGGTGGTGGTTATTATGATGCTGTAGTGTTCTCTACGCATAAATCTGAATAAGTTTCTTTCTTGTTAATAGCCACGTTGGTTAGTTAACAAGTGTGTTCAATTAATACCATTTCTGCTATCTTTTTCTATTTTAATTTATTTTGTTGTACCTATGCTACTGTTGGGGAGCAGATGGTGGTGGTGAAAGGAGCTATATGGTTAATGCACATTAGCATTAAATGAAGAAGTTAATTTAAAAAAATGATCACATATTGAAATGGTGTTACCTTTTATTCTTTTTATTCTGCATTTCCCAACGTGATTCTGTTCCTATAGTAACAACCTATTTGCCAGATGAAAACTTTCTTCTTATGTAGTTCCATGCCAAAAAAATCTTTACCTATATAGATGTTATGGGCCATGAAGCTATTCAAGGTTCAGAAGCTTTTTAAATGTTAGTGTTACACTTATATGCTCGGGGTTGTTGATTCAAACCTAACTTCCTTTAATGTAGAACCAGTTTGATGTAGTGGTTAAGGCATCGGACTAGAAACCACCCACAGTGAAGGCTTTCAACTAAGGGAGAAGATATTGCTTGTTCTTTTACGTCTGATTATTTCATCTGTCTGTACCAGAAATAGTACATTTCTCATGAGATAGTCATGCTTGGGGGCTCATATATGCAGATTTTTTGAGTACATAAAAGTACATGTGTGATCTGTACTTTTAAATACCTTTGCCTTAACATATACATTTACATTATTTTCTAAAATAACTTAAGCCCAAGTGCTAGTTGATAGTGGGATTCCAAATATTCAAGCCATTGTCAATTGAACCATTGTCACAACAGCTGTGAACTCCAGCAAAGATATCAAACAAGAAGAATCAGCCACCAATATATTGCTACCTGCTGTACATTCTGGAAGGGACAGTGAAGTCAGATACTCAACAAATGACACAAGTGCGGATGTCCTACCTGGAATTGTTGAACAATATTCAACTACTACCGGTATGAGGAATTAAACATGATACTGAACATATTTTTCATTTATGTTGGTTTGAAGTAGAATTTCTTTCCGTAATACCAAAACTCAGAATGTAGCTAGTCATAGGAAGTATTGATAATTTTAACTGGAGTATGCATTGTGATTACTTCGAACAGGAAAATATGAGACTCAAACATATAGAGCATATAGAACATGTTTTGCTTTTATCCACCAAAACCCATGATATTGAAGGTGTAAATATTATGCAGCTTTGATGAAGCCAGAGTTTCACAAGTGGTACGTTAACATTATTACAGGCTCCAGAATTTTGTGAAGGTTACTGAAATGCCAGATTGGTGCATTGCTCTGTCCAAGATTAAATTAGTAATTTAAATTTAATTGTGGCACATGGAGTAGCACTCGAAGTGTGAAAGTCACTTCTGGAAATTTATGAATAGTTATATGGAGTAAAATCAAATTCTCATTTAGTGTTTCTTAAGAAACTAATGCTACTAATAGACATTTAGAAATTGGCTTCAATTTATTGCTTTTTTTAAAGTTGAAATAAAACATGAGGTTGCTTTTTAGGTATTCCTTGATTAAAGAGAACTGCTTAAACAAGTGGTCCCCAAATCTGGGTAAATTATTCAGAAGTGTGTAAAAGTGGACTTTTGGGGGATAATAGCCCACAAACCCATTTCCCAATCACAACAGGGAAATTTAAATTGACTTAGAGTGTTTTACCTCCATTGGGTAAAAAGGACTTTTGCTAAGTGGTTTTGTATAATAAAGGAAAATGTTTTAGAAGCACTGGCTTAAACTATTTCACAAACAAATACTTGAATAATAATAGTTGCTTTTTATCGGCTAAACGTATTATTTTGCCAACATTAGAACAAGAGAAATATATTGCATTTGTATGTTGATAGACAAACTTGGTTGTACAATTAGCAGCTTTATTTCTTATGAAAAGTATTGCCATCTTCTCTTGAAGATGGGAAAATCTCTCTTACTGCACTGGGTTTTTATGGGCTTTCTCTTTTGAGTTTTCAATTACAATTTTTCTCACTACCTAAAGATTTTTCTCTTAGATTTAGTGATCATAATGTGTAACACATTATGTTTTCTGCTAAATTATTTAACAAGTTGACAATGAAGGGTAAATCTGGTATTTCAACTTCAATATTTCATAGTGTTTCTACTTCAATTTCCTTGGATTTATACAGCAGCACCTTTAGAACTGAATAAGCTTAATGATCTGAACTTCATCCTGGCAATGAATGCCATCCAAAATAAGACTTTGGATTGACAATATAAATCTGGACTATGTATGTGAAGTGAGTGTCCAAAATATTTCAAGAAAGAAAATGTCCAAATAAAAGAAGAAAAGGAAGAAAAAGGAGAATGTTCTTGGACTTAAGATGCTACTGTGAATCCAGATGGTACAAAGCCTTTTGCATCTATCAAACACATTTGATAGATCAGACAAGGGTGCAAGTTGCTGTCACATCTTTTCTGTCTCTACTGCTATTATATTCCTTCTACTATTGTTCCTGGTGTCTGGGGCATCTCTGGAAAATCAACCATTTCTGAAAATTGTGGTGCTGATTATGGGGCCTGTGAATTCAACAATACTTTTCAAAATTTTATCTACTTTCCTCTTCCTCTGCCTAACGCACATAATGAAAGTGCAAGCCATATATATATATATATTAACAAGATAATCTGGAGGGTTATTCAGCAAACTTAATAATGGAATTGATTCAAAACATCGTCATAACAGCTGTGTCCTCCAGTGATGATTTCTTCAAGCAGGAAGACTCAAAGCAGCCTCAACTGGAGAGTGCATCTCCTGAACTGGAAATTGAAGACACAGTATCCCCTGCAATCAACACTTCAGACGTGTTAAATCCAGAATCTCCCCCTTCCGATGAAAAAGAAAGTACCCTGGAAAAAGAATCTTTGCATCATCCAGGTAACAATATGAATACTTCCATTACAGACCCAACTTTCTCTTTAAATTAGCTGCATTTGTTTTTTCATCCAAATTTCTTAACAAAATACGTTACTCTTCCACACAAGGTGTAAATTGTAAAAAAGAACTATGTTTTGCTTCCCCCCTCCATTCACTCTTAATTATTTTAGAGTTGATTTAGATAGCAGTTTACAGATTTAAATAATGACTCTTCAGCAAGAAATTATGTGAAACAATATTTATATACCAGTAGTACTTTGCAAAGACATTATGTCTAGAGATATACTAGAGATGTGAAGTCAGTTTCCAAACAGAATTATTCTCTCAGAATTCTTTATTTCTCTGTAAATTCACCTGTGAATTTACAAATATCTTAGAACAGGCTTGCAGTTCTAATTTATAAGCAGCAGTAAGGTTCATTCCAGGTAACAAGGCCCTTCCTTTGACAACTGTCTGACATGGAGAGTCACAGGGTAGATGAAACAGTGGTTTGATGTAATAAAAAAATTCAGAAGTAAGAATAGAAGTTTATGGACTTTTTACTGTCTGAACAAACTAGAGGTCTCTGCTTCATCTATCTGGCAGTGCAATAACTCATGTCCATTTGCAATTATTTGTTATTGCATACTGCATACAATTTGATTAAAGTAAAATCTTGGATTTCAGGTGATTTGAACTTCCTGAAATCAGTTTGTTGTCTAAATTTCATTCATAGAAAAAGCAGATATTTTGGCTTAGTTCTGTTTCCATATAACCTGGAGAATTATACTTCATGCGGCTACCTACTTTAATACTGGCAGTAAATTTGTGAACTATGCTGAACCCAAGACACCTAATAACTGTGGCAACTTGTTGATATTAGAGATCTAACACGCAAGGAAACTTTTGTATATGCTCCTTTTAAACTAAGCCAGAAAGCCTAAATACATATCTGTTTGTCAAAGCACCCTCAGACCTTTGAATCTGAGACACCATCAACTGAATACACAAATACTGTAGTTAAAATTTATTCCTGCCTTATTTATCATAACTGCAACAGTTACTTTCTCCAATGGAAGCGTTGAACATGAAGAACAACATCAACATCAGCCATCAGCTGTTGATACAGTTGCCCAAAGGAATCAAAGTTCAGTCACAAACAGGACAATCCATGATATCGTACAAGTACTTGTATCTCCAAGGGACAGCTATTATGAAAATGCATCAACTCAGTCAGGTATTGGCAGTATGAAATAAAATTTACAGTGTTGAATATGACATTATTTCAAGCAGTGTGGCCATTAATAGCACCGATGGCTCTAGTATTGTAGGTGGGCATCTTCTAAAATCTGCTCCATGACAAGAAATGCTATAGTACAAATTGAAATTGCCTTTATTTTGGTTCTGGCAGAAAGTGAGCCATGTTTAATCTATTTATTAAAAATTGAGTTCATTCTTCTGGATAGGTTCTTTACTTTCTTAATAATGATGTTCTGTTAGGTGAAACACAGAAGAGAATTAAGAAGAAAATTAGTGCAAATATAGTCTTAACATAGATTCAAGTATTGTTACAGAAGGCAATGATCCACAAAAATACTTCTCATGACCTGTTGAGGCTGGTCAACACTTGCCTGAATAGGTAGATACTTTGCCTACATTTTAAATGCATAACTGGAAATCACCTGAAACAGCTTCCCAGATGAAAATAGCCATGAAAAAGAAAGGTTAAAAATAAATACTTTCCTTCTTGTTATTGTTGTTATTGAAAGTTTATTATACTTTCCCAAGTGTATAGCTATTCTTTGTTTAATGACAACATTTGGGACTAGCAAGCCAGTCACTAAGCAATGCGTTTTTTACGTGAGTCACCTGTGGTTGTTAAGTGACACATTGCATGACTGAATTGTATCTTTACTTCTGGCTTCTCTGTTGACTGTGCTTGTTGGAAGCTGGCTGTGGGATGGCAATCATGCGATCATTGAACACTGTGACAATTGTTAATGCCTCCCAATTGTGAAGTGCCCAAAAGATGATACCATGATTGTAGGTATGGAACAGGTGAAAAAGTTAGTTTTCAACACCATGATAATTTCCAACAGTCATTAAATAGGGCAGATATTAATTGAGGACTACTTGTACAATATAATATTCAACTTTTTAATTCTAGCAGAAAAGGAACCTAATTCCACAGCAGCATTTGTTCTTTGTAAAAGAAAATGCATTTATTTTGCACTAATTTTTCCAGCTGAATTAGGCCCTGTAGATAAAGATATAATTTACTTCATTGGCTAAGTATTGGACATGACTAAATGATGACAACAATGCTTCGTATTGAGAGCCAGTTTGATCTAGTGGTTAAGATTTCAGACTAGAAAAGAGGAAACACTGACTTTAGTCCCACATTAGTCACAAAGCAAGGGGGTAACCTTGGTCTAGTCACTTTTTCTCAGCTCTAGGAAACAGGCAATGGCAAAACACTTCTGAAAAACCTTGTCAAGAAAACTACAGAATCTTGTTCAATCAGTTTTCAGGAATCGTACATGATTGAATGGAAGGAAGAAAAAAACTTATTTGATATGGCGTGTAAACATTTTGACTCCACTAAAAGAGTTTTTAGATATTCTTGATTTTCTCTCTCTATTTATAACTATGTAAAAGAGCAACTGGAAAAGTAGCTCTGAAAAGTGTTTAAAACTGACCCAGCCATCTTTATAACAGCAGTAGTCTCCAGTGTTAGCACTGAGTCTGAAGTTCCTACTCGTGATTCATTATTACACCTAAAGAATAGTGAAGAAAAACATCACACAAACACATCTAGAGAGCAATTGCTGCCTGGAATCCTTCATACAACTGCAAGTAAGCATGCAAATAATTGTTTTTAGTTGAATTGTGTTATAGCTTTAAATACATAGAATATGAGGCCATTAACCATTGCCACATGAATTGGAAATTGTTATCAATAAAACTTTCTCATATGTGATTAATACATAATGTGACAATAAATCTTACCTGTATAGGGCCGTGATGGCGAACCTATGGCACACATGCCACAGCTGGCATGCGGAGCCCTTTCTGCGGGCACACGAGCTGTTGCCCAGCTAAGCTCCACCACACATGCGCACGCGCCTCCCGCCAGCTAGCTGATTTTTGATATGCTCGGGGGGCGTGGTGAATGTAAGAAATGTGTATGCATGCGCAGGGTTGCATGCGCATTTGCAGGGGGAGTACAGGGGGCCGTGGCGCTCTCCCCCGCAGCCCATTTTTGGACCCAGGAGGCTGCATGGCGGCCCTAGGCCCAAAACGGGGGACGGGGAGTCACAAGCGCATGTGTGGGGGTCAGGGGAAGCATGGGGGGTAGCATGCACAGGAGGAATGGGAAGGGTTGTGTACGCATGCACATGGGGGCTATTGCATTATGGGTGTCTGCACCCTAGCCATCACTGGTATAGGGAAAGGTTTTGTTCCATAAAGATTGCATTTGTACATTAGTATAGAATATATTATTGTATTGACTTTAGATAGATTCAGAAATAAAATTTAGAAAAAAATCACAGAATCAATTTTCTCTCTGGGGAATTTCTCCAAAGAAATTTTAGTTGATTTAGGCAAAGACATTTTTATTCATTTTCACATTTATGATCTAGAAAAGAGATTACTTAATATATTATTGTAAATAATAAGTAATATGTTATCAAGAGAATTATATTTAAATTTGTATTAGAATATGGTTCAACAAGATGTGGCATGTGGAAACAAATTTTTTGAAATCAATTGTTGCAGCAACTGTAGTCTCCAAGGAGAAAGGCAAAGGCAACGAAACCACGCAAAATCCATCAGTTTATGACATCCATCCAGGACTGGACAATAAAAATGATCTCACTGAGAACAAAACTAGGGAAGATGTTCAGTCTGAAATTATTCAGATTGAGAGAAAGCCTGAATTGGAAACAACTCAGACAGGTATTTCTCAGAAGATACAGTTTTAATCAGCTTATTCTGCTATGTTTGTGGTCTTCTTCAAAAAAGAAAAAAAATCCATACATATATTATATGATATTTCAACATGTAATCTGTATAAAAGTACAGCCAGAAAATATGTGAAAAATGATGCTGAATAGCTGTTAAATTGATGGTTTAGCAGCAATTCCTCAAGGTTTACGAGAGGACAAATAATTTACGTAACAGTTTATGGAAGAATGTTAATTCATTTCATTTGTTTAGGTGATGAAAATAGTCACTTGAAAATGAAAGCTGTGAATGCTTCATTGGCAATGTTCCATCATCATAATCCAAAATTAGGAAAATATTAATACTTTTAAATTAAAATATGTCTGCCCAATGAAAAATACCTATATTTGTCAAACCAGTACAATGATTTGCAGGTCAGAAAGATAGAAGCCATACATTGTATATATGTTTTAGAAATTTATTTAGTGAAAGTTACTCCTATTTTGTTTCAAATCAATTCATCTATACTGTAATAGCTGTGATTTCTACTGGAGCTGATGATTATGAGGATTCTACCCAAGATCCATTGAGTAAGGAAGATCATGATTTGAATGAAAAACTTCATCATCCTACAAATTCATCAATAAATGATTTTACACCTGGAATTAGTAATATCACAGACAATGTGCAAGAAAACAAAACATCGCATACAGGTACTAGGGAAAAAAAGAATTAATTTTCTCTATATTGCTATTCTAGATCAATTAATATAGTAGACTAAATTAATTCTGAAATCCTTTAGGACATTCAAGACACTTATTCAGTGGGTGGAAACAAGTAGTTTTAAGTGGCATCACTTTTAGACAAAACTCTATTATTGAAACAGCTGTAGTCTTTAATAATTGCTACATGAACCATTTATACATGTAAAATTGGCATGGAGTTTTGAAAATAGTCTACATGCTTCTGTTGTAATGGTATATGGTGTTGCGTACAAAGTTCACATCTTTAGT
>JANHFK010008472.1:45154-63955 GCA_036250565.1 Sibynophis collaris | reverse complement strand
TTTAAGGGGATTAACAGTCTTTATTTAATTGTTTTTTAATAGATATTTTAATTTTTGTAATGAATGTTTTTATATTGTAAACCACCCTGAGTCCTGCAAAGGAGAAGGGCGGTATACAAATTGAATAAAATAAATAAATAATAAATACATACTTTGTTTAGTGGAACAAGCTTCTTCTGAGATGCCTTCATCCAAAGCCTCCCACCTCCACCCCATTCTGCAGGTACGAAAGCTGTGCATATGGATAACAGGGAAAGGGCTTCTTGGTGAGGACCTGTTCCCTGCTCACACATTTAACAATATGAGAAGCACAAGAGAATAGCAAATTTCACCAAAGGACAAACGGTACAACGTCTAGGAAATGAAAGATATCCCATCTTTTTTTCTCTATGAGTAAGGGCAATTGAAGAATGCAATATGCGTTTAGTTTGATATAATAGTATTGGGAGAAGATTGTAAATTAAATACACAGATACATTTCCATGGGAATACATCCTTCTCTCCATGTACACATACTGGTTTTTTTTTTTTTACTCTTTGGCACAAATCAGTCCGGTGTGATAATTATATAGAACATTATCAGCATTTTATTAGAATCATCCTCTAGAAATACTTACTTCACCCTGAGATGTTTGGGATAACCCAGCCACCCCAGATATTGGGAGCAGGGCTTGTGTGCAAGGTCATATTTTCCTGCTAAGTGTACATTTTAATAATACCTAAATAGAACTATAATCTTGCTTTTAATAGGAAGGTCTCAACAATGCTGTAGTGCTTGAAAGAAGCAATCATAGAATTTACATATTCAGATTGTCCGGTGTATGAAGTTTGTTCCAAAATATTAATACTGGGAGCCCAGCTGCCCCCAGGTTCATACAAATTGCACCCGAATTAATAATAAATTGCCAAGTCATAAGCTAAACAGAATCAGATAAGAAAGAACAACTGTAGCTCCTACAATGGTATATTTTTAGAGAAAAGAGGAAAGAGAAAGTGAAGAAAGAGGAACATATTAATACATTACATTAATAAACATCTGTAAACATTTGTCACAAAACGAACAATATTATGGCCTATTTTGCATCAACCAAAACCCTGTTCTCACCTAAAAGAAGAACTGCTGATTTATTGACTTGTTTATTTTAAAATGTAGTTGTTACACCACAGCCAGAAATTCTCAGCAACATTCAGGAAAAACAAGTAACATTCATAAATAAACAATACTAACATGCACCAATGAATTTTAAAAAGGAGTGTGAATCAATGGAGGTTAAAAAAGAAATTGCATAGCAGCAGCAACAGAGGTATGAGGAAATGAAAATTAATCTTAGCACCAGGTGGACCACTCTGGGAAGAGTTATATCATTACAGTAAGCAAAAAAAGTAATACTCAAAAGAGCTTCTGATCAGTAGCCACTTACCATAGCTCCGCTTGAAAGATGAGTTTAAGGCTTAACTATTATTCTATGTAAAATATATTCCTTCAAGTGTTATTGTTCTAAGCTGTAAAGGGCTTTAGAAGTCCAGGCTAACACTTTGAAATGAACTGCAAGCATGACAAGAAGCTACAAACTGCCAGGTGTGAAGAATCGGGAGGACCATACTTTAAGCTGCAGTTAAGATTTATTGCTCAAGTCTATAGACAAGAATCTAGTCAACTAATATTCAACACTAAATTGGCGCTAGACAAGAGTCAACAGAATTCAAGATGATTTGGACTTAGACTTTTTACGGGAATGTAACAACTCTAAGCTGATAACTCACTTAACTCCATCCCTGTTTTTGCCTGCTCTTCTCCTACAACACAGGTATTACATAATCACAACGCCCACTTCAGATTAGTATTTCAGCATAGTTTGGGTTTCCTGTAGTTTCTGGATCATCCTGGTAATCTAAATTGTAGATCACCTAGAATTGTAGATCACCTAGAATGTAGATAAACCTGGGCTAATAAAAAAAACAACAACTACATTCCACAGAGACTATCAATCAACACGCCATTGTTGTGACTTTGATCACCTAAAGCAGGGGTGTCAAACTGGCAGCCTGCGTCGCACACAGGTCCCGGCCACCCCAGCTCCGCGAATGGGAAAAATGTCATGAAACGTCACGTGACGGCAATGTGACGTAATGAGTTTGACACCCGTGACCTGCAGGAAGTGAAATTTTATTCAGACACAGAGAATGCCATTCATTTGCACCTTCACCCCTTCTTGAAAACCTGGCTCCATCAGGGAATGCTAGTCATGGACTTACAGCTATATTTTTCTCCATCCCACTAACATTTTTGGAAAGTAGACCAGGACCATCTCCTTTCCAAAGAATGGCATTTTAATAAACCACAAATGGAGAGCAAATAGGTGAAGGGTACAACTTTGCCAAGCATTTTTTTCAACATCCTTGGGCCCTTGGAGTTAGCAAAATCTGACTAGTGATTTTAAACTGCTGAGTCCAGATGGATATGATGGGGGTTTCCCAGTAGTGAAATTCAATTTTTTTTACTACCGGTTCTGTAGGCGTGGCTTGGTGTGCATGGTGTGGCTTGGTGGCCATGGCAAAGGAAGGATACTGCAAAATCCCCATTCCCACCCCCTCTAGGGGAAGGATACTGCAAAATTCTCATTCCCTCCCTACTCCTGGTGGAAGGATATTGCAAAATCTCCAGAACCTGTCAGAACCTGCTGGATTTCACCCCTTGGTTTCCCCCCTATTTTGAAATGACTTTAATAAAACATCATATTCATCAAAACAGATGAGAAAGTATTTCTAACAAAACAAGGACGACAAGGGACACTCACATCACACTTGAAGGATCATGTGCATTGCAGTGCAACGAAGAAAGAACAAACCACCACCTCACCAAATTTCAAGCATTCCCACATGCCTTATATGCCATTCACATGATTCATGGGATGCCCAGACATGATTCCAAAGTACTGTTCTTCTCAGTAACAAGGAGGCTGTAAGTCAGGACCATCCAGTGGTGGGTTCCAACCGGTGTTACCATAGGTTTGCTCCATGCAAGCGCATTGCATTTCGGAACAGCTGAGGCAAGGCAATCTACTTCTGCTGCGCCTTTCAGCTGGGCTAAAAACGAGCAAATATAGGTAGGTATAATGCAGGGGTAGGCGGGAGGGCCCAACTGACAGTCGGAGTGAACCGGTTCTCTCTCAGCTCACCATCGCCGCTACCGGCACTCCAGAACCGGGCAGAACTGGTAGCAACCCACCACTGGGACCATTATGGCATCGAGTGGATGCCAAAGAAAGCATTTTATGTTCTCCTGCAATGTACAAGAATCTTGTACATTAGTGACAACAGGAGTGATAGGCATAACAGAAAGCCGTGGGAAAAGAATTCCTTGGAGTTATGAAGCATAAGGGCAAGTTTTCTTGAGTTTGAATAAAACTAATTTTAATTGGAAGAGGACAGTGTTTATCTGAAGAAATCTGAGAGAGAAAGTTACGGATTGATTAGAATGATATGTTATAATTAAATAATCTTTTAAAGAAGGCCCCTTCTTCCCAGCCTTTTTCCCCTTCCCCATTGCTTCTAGTGGGTTCTTGAATAAATCCTTCTTTTCAGAGGCTCAAAGCTGATAGGTTCTCTGGAGTACAGCCAGTGAGATGTTAAAGATTGGCATAACTAGCTACTGTCATTTTAGGAAGACAATGGGATTTGAGCACAAGGAGGTGAGAGTTCTCCATGCAGAATTTAGCCACTTAATCCAGTCTTGTGGCCTGGCATGGTATCAACAAAAGAAAAGGAACCAAATTACCCAGCTTTGAGTTGTTTTTGGCAGATTTAACTACTGTCAGCAGGCCAGAAGTTAATTCCCTCATATTCCTTGTTTGCTACCAACTCTGGCAGCCTTACTGAGCCAGGTTTCCTGTGTAAATCTGTCAGCTGCAATGAAGCCCAGCATGAAGTGGCGCGAAAGGGCATGCAAAGAGTGTGGTCTTTTCTCCAACCGAGAACCCATAAGACTGAGTCTGGCACTGGACTTGTCTCCTTTTTCTCTCTCTTTAACCCGATGGGTGATTTTGATATGACATGACAAGAGGTTTATGTCTAGTCCTAGTATCTTCTCTCTCTTCCCCAGTCCAGGGTCACTTCTTGCCAATCACAGGAGGTTCCTCTGAATGTTGTGAGATTCAGCAGGGTGTGTGCGACCCGATCCTTTCAGGAAAATGACAGACACATCCAGCTGTTCAGTGAGAAAGAAGACTGTTGTAAGGTATAAGATGTTTAAAAGGCAGCTGTTCCAAACTGCACTGGAAGATGGAAATGTGGCATTAATTTGCTAAACTACAGATTGACCAGAACACCTAAGAACAAGATCAACCAGAAATCTTGGATGTAAATTTAATGTAGACATATGAAAATGTAGACATATGGAAAACATGACCACAGGAGCATTATTTGCATATTAGTCCTTCTTACATTTTAAAGGCAGAAAAAGCAACAGCAGCACTGTGGAAGACACACTATAAAACATTTGCCTTTTGATTTCCATTCCTCAAAGGCAGTTTAAAGACAAACTGTGATTACTAAGATATTGAGACCATAATTTCCTAACTTGACCTGCATTAAATCCCAAATGGATAAAAATTCCGTCGGCCGAGTTCCAGGCTAAAGAGAAAGAAATTGTTTGTAGCCCAATCATCCAGATCCTTATTGCAAACAGTGCTCTGGTTCTATGTAAAACGTATCCTAGTAGTACCTAAGAAGGAAAATTGGGAGGGCTTCAAGCTACCTTTCCAGTAAAGAGACCTGAAATCCAAAATCTGTGTGGCACTGTAAATTCCTATAATAAAGAAATGAACCAATTACAAATATATAAACTGACATCCTGGGATCACAAAGAGCCAAAATTAGTTTCGAACTGGTACAGAATACGTTTTTAATGTTTTGGATTAAGATCTCCAAAAGAACACGTGAGACTGCAAATGTAATATCTGTCTGCAAAACCTTAAAGTCTGTGATCCCAGTAAAAATAACAGCTGCTTTAAGGTGTCACAGATATGGTCGATGTTCACATTCCTATGTGCTCCAAAGCACCTCTTACAGATCTAATCTGAAGTGCTGCACAATTAGGTTTCTCATGTGGAATGGACCCAAGCTATTTTAAAGAGTGAACCTACCGGTTCCTCCCACCCTATCCCCCCCCCCCCATTTTCTTTCAAAATAAACTTTACCAATGATCCAGCCCAAACAGAGGAATTCAAATTTCCATTAATTTAAGGCTGGAGGGATTTATATGAGTGCTTTGTAGAACTACAAAGGAAACAATGGTACAGATATGAAAAATGCAAAATAGAAAACTTCGGAATGGCTGATTGATAAATGGAAGGGGACTCTGTTAAATCTTCCCATCAAAGTCTATGTTTGCTTTCCTCTTCATGTCAAAAAAAAAGCTTATTTCCCATCTCAAAACCAGACAGAAGCAACAGAAAGGATGGCATGAAGCTATCGGCAGCCAATGGGAAGTTAAAACTTTGCTGTGTTACCTATTAAATCCTCTTTGGAATGTTCTTCTTTGCATTCCATCATCCGCATTAGAATACATATTTCCTTTACAAGGTTTAGTTTCAAAGGTGTCCACAAGATTGAAGACTTTTGTAAAAAGCAGCATCACATCCTTGTGAATCAAACCCCATCTCTTTTGTACATTTGTGCAACATCAGAAATGTTCAGAAAGGGTAGAATATTGATATCATTTGGGAGTAGGCAGGACAATCTTATAAATTATTGGTTTCTAATTTGAACCAATGCCAAAGTAATGTTATTGATATTAAAGAAATACTGGTTCCAGTGTGTATCAGTACACAATGTAGGCCTCTTAATTTGTGGGATGCAAGCCAGCCTTCTTTTGGCTTGCAATGTGGTATATAGATTAGATCCCAGCTTGGCTTTATTTGTGGTGCACACTAACTAAAATGTACAAGAACTGATTGGTACTATCTTTAATACTAGCAGAGAATGCTGCATCTGGTTGGTTTAAACCTTTTATTAAAAAGCTATAAAATGTATTAGCATATAATATATATATATGTTAATATACTGTATGTTGCTAGTTCATATATGAACCTTATATATCTATATATATTTTCTAAGATTTTCACGGGTATATGTATGTTGTTCATGGTTATTTTTGGGTATGGCCCGTGTAATATTAGTTGAATCTATGCGACGTTTCGGCAAATTCACATTTGCCATCATCAGGCTGGCTTTTTGTTTCTGAGAGGGAACTATATATATAATAAACATTTGTTACTGGACTGTAACTCTTCATACATCCTTTCATCACATATTCTCTCTAGACCTTGTAAGTAAATAGATATACTCATATTGATTCTATCCATGAAAATTATGAATTCACATTTATTGATGATATATACATAAAAAATCCAACATTTAGTGAAATATTGTTTTTGCTGATTATTTCCAGTATATAAAGAATGTCCAGTTTTGTTTTATATACAAGTTACAGAAATCAGTTCACACAGGAAAAGAAAATAATTGCTAAAGATATAGATAAAGGAGATAAGAACTATGAAAGGTGCTTAGTAAACAAGTCATTGCTACTGTAGTAAATAAATGTTAATAGAAAGATTTAGCATTTCCATGTATTAGATTTTACACAAAATGGCATAGATATTATACAATACACCATTTCATTTTTCAGATGAATATTTTTAATTACAGTCGAAGCCAAGTTTGTGCTTTCTTTTGAATGTAGGGTGACCCACCAACAATGCAGTCTTAAGAGGTCGTGTGCACAAGAACCATGATCTCAAAGAGATCATAACCACAATAATTCTCCTTAGCTGAATATATCTGCAGAGCTTAGAATTGAGTGGATCTCCCCTTTCTATGCATAATTATATGGGATCCATGCATTCAAGGCCTACAGAAGCAAAACAATATAACTATGTTTGGGCAATAACTATATTCAGTTTACAACTGGAAAACTGTTCCTTGTTCTGTTAAGAAAGGAATAGTTATAACATAATTCTTTAGCCTTGCTTGCCAATCTTAGTGAGTTTAAGATATGTGGCCTTCAATTCCCATAATCTCCTAGGCATTGTGACCATTATCAGGAATTCTAGAAATTGAAGTCCACACTTCTCAAGCTTCTGAGGTTAGGAACACTGCTCTAGAGAATTTAAGACAGGCAGCAACTAATTTGATTCAGGGTTATTATGTTTAAATTTTTGTATTATAATATGTAAAAGATTCATAAAATGAATCTTGCCTGCAACCGCATTGCAGTAACTTTGTTCTAGGATTTATAAACTAATATGAGATCAATTATGAGTTTGTGCAGCTTGGCTCACACCAAATGTTCAAAAATGAAATTTGGGAACCTTTTGCTCCTTTTCCTGAATCTCCTGACTTTGTCTGATTTCATCTTTATATAAAGATTCCTTTTTTTTTCAAATAACCGTCTCTAAGAAAGCATATTTTATACCATATTTTTAATCTCAATCATTTATTTTCTCATGATCTATTAACACTGGAATATGAACAAGTAAAAGAATACACTTCAAAAAGAAGTCTTGTCTTTTCTCACACTGTCTTGAATTTGGATTTGTTACTGTGGTCAGCGAAGAAGTGAAAAACGAACACTTGAGGAATCTTGAAGAGTTAGACCATTCACCATGTCCTGGTTGAGAAGCAAAAGCTGAGACTGCAGTTTCAAAAGGTAAACACAGCGTTCAAAATAATAAAAGTTTTTTTTTTTTACAAGGGCTCAACATGTTGATAATTGCAATGATTTATTAACATCTATCTTTATATCTCCAATCTATCATGTATACAGAAAAATACATAATCAACTCAATATAATACTGTGCTTATATTTATTCATTAAAGTAGCAGTGCTAATGCAATCACAGTGTGACATCAGACAGTCACTCACATTCACTTAAGTGCCAGGGATTGGTATACATACACTCACTTGCATGCTGCTTGTTTAGATATATAAAGACAAGTACTAACATATTTACAATAACCTGGCTGGAACACAAGGGTTATAACAATTATTTAAACACAATTATACTGCTTATACCACCATATAGCAATGGGTAGCAGATTATGGAAATTTTGCTGTTAAACATCTGGAAATGGAAATACCAATATAGCAGCCAAAGCCAGTCAACGTAATCCAATCTATTTTCAAACATATTACTATAAATTTCTATTCCAGCAGAGTTGAAGTTAAATTAAATTAAAATACCAACTATTAATACCGTATACACAATTTCACTGAAATTACACCAAGATAAACTACATTATCTACAGAAAGTGCGGGGAGGCACTGTTCTTCATGCGGAAAACAACGCATCGAAACTTTATAAGAGCATCATGCTTTGATAGGCAATACTAGCGTTTTATCTTACGACTTGATTGTGTTTAGTTCTAATTACGAGAATATTTGAAAACTCTGCTTTAAAATAGAGGAGTATTACAAAATAAGATCACAATAATGTACTGCCCCTATCTACTGTACAGTTTATTCATCCATTTGCAGGTCTTACATGACAGGTTGCACAAGTTAAATATACCTGTTTCATAGAGTCAATTATTACTATAGGTTTCGCCTCTTCAATGTTGTGCAGCCGTATGCCAAAAGGGGCAGAGTCTGATTCATATTCAAAGTATAATTTGGGTTTTAAAAATTTATTTGCTCTCTCAATGTGCTTGGATAATAACAAGGCTTTAGCAATATAGGTATTTTGTAATTAACTGTTAATAAAGGAAGAAAAACAGATTTCAATCATTATTGTGAAAAAATATATTGCTTGCTTTTTTATTTTATAAATGTTTTAAAAATCAGGAGGTATTTATATATGTGCTATTCAGTTGATAAAATCCCCTAAAGAATGTAGTTTGGTCCTTTTGTAGAAAGGCAAAGATGTGAGATCAAATGCTGCAGTTCCTTACACATTTTGAACTTATGTAGCTTTCATTTTTGTCTTTGTATATCTCAACAAAATGCATCTAAAAACTATAACAGTTTGAACCAACAGAGTTCATTAGTAGCTTAACAAATAATTCCTGGTGTCAGTAATCTTTTGTCATTCAATCGTTAGGCAAATACTATTATCTTAATACTGTTTGAAAAGATAACATTTCTCTCTGTCAGCATGGGATGTGATGTGGATCACATTACTGAAGAAATGTAACCATTAAACATCAATTTAATTGGGAATATGGTACATAAACAAAAGCAGACACTTCATTCTGTCCGCATCATCATTTCCATGGATGGCCTAGCAAACTCATGAAATGCTATTTGATGCAAATCTTGGACACCAAATTGAGCCTTACTGACTCTGGGCATAAATAGATTAGGTTTTTTTTTTTTTCTTCAAAAGCTGTAATTCTAAAGTATATGGATTTTGTAAATTAATTCCATTGAAAATAATGGCAAGTAAGTACATTAAAAACAAAATATATTCTGAATCAGAATATTTATCTGTAGGGTAGAGACATTCTGGAATTATCCTGGTAAAAAAAACAAGCTAAATATAAAAAAAAGGCTCAATCTCAAATCTATATTAACACTGTAATAGTGTTCCATAATGAACTGTAGCATAAAGACACCTTTAACTTCCATTTGTGCTTTGCTTAAAGTTATAAAGTTTAAAGAGTTATGTTAATTTAACATAACATAACAGTGGCTGGTTTCATATGTCACACAAGTCACAGTTTACTTTAACCATGGTTTGTGGAACAAGCTGTAGTGGCCTGCTTTATATAACGCTCAGCTATAAATCATGGTTTGCAAGCCACAAGAGCTGAGCTCATATGTTGTGCTAGGTCAAAACCAACCCACTGATACAATGGCTTAATGTGTTGCATGAACCCAGTCACAAATTTCATTTATCAGAGTTTGTTACAAAAGAATCTTCCTTAAAAGGATAGCTTTTTTTTCTTGCTTGCTTATATGGTTGTATAATAAAATAACTGTCTGCAACTGGTATAAGAAAATAACCTCTGCAAATGTCTGTAAATTACAGATGCCAGAAATAAGTTAATTCGTTCTACAGTGTATATATCATGGTTGCAGAAGAATAAATGGCTAAATTAGAATAAGTAGAAATACACCTCATGCATTCCATAAATTACCATTCATGCATTAGGAAGGAAGGAAGATTTTGTTACAGTAGTCAACAGAAAATTGAAGAAGCAGAGAAAAAGATAATGGAATGTTGAGATCTATAGCACTGATTAAACCCATCCCACTAACTCTGAAAACAAGGTGTCAAAGTTATAGCAAACTAAAATATAATTTTCAGAGGAAGTATTTAAGTTACATACATTATTTTCTAATGTGAAAGATTGGCATATTGTAAAATACGATTTACAGACAATCAGTGCTATAAATTGAATCTAATTCCAAGTAGCTTTCTTTTTTTTTCCAGAAGACCTCAGCTTAAAAGATGGGAGTTTCCACATAGCTAAAATTGTAGTTCTTCTGATTTTTTAAATTATTTTTAATAAAATATTACTCTAGCAGCCTGTGAATTGCAATATTAAACAAATGGATAAAGTTGGTAAAAGAATGAGTTCAGTAATAAACTTTCCTATTGTTTGGGGATGAGGGGAAAGAGAGTAAAAGATGAAAAAGCCATGTTGGTGTGGCATTTATAGGCATCATAGTTAATGGGGTACTGGCATGGGTTATTTTTCTTTAATTTGGTTCTCTATTCTACCCTACACGTTCAGAGAATGAGAGAGGCCTGGATTCTGTAAATCCACAATATACAAGTTCTCCAATGTATAACTTCAGGATTCTAATGATTCTGATTTTGATTCTAATTCTCACCAGCGATGACCTTTTCTACATTTTGTGGGGTAAAACCCTATGGTATGAGATTTTCCTGTTAGAGTTAACAAATGTTAGGGTCTCTAGGGCCAAATTCTTCAGTATTGCTGTAAAAAAGACAGCAAGTGCACGTATGATTTTGTTTAGTTAAAACATAATACCGGTAGGATAATCCCTATCATGAAGTAAGAGTAAGAGTTCTGTGAGCATCAGAGTATGAAAGCTTGTTACAGATTAAGAATAATTTCATGGAGTTATTAACTCAATTTAGAAACATACAGTCAAAGGAATAGAATCATATGTGAATAGATTAACCACCAATTAGCATTAGGCTTGGTGGAACAGCAGATGTTTAAAAAATGCAATCCTAGATGTAAGGTACATATTCTTACTAGTTTAAATTCAGATTTGTCAAAGTTGCAGTGTCCATCTTCTCTGACTTTACAGAATCAGTCTCACTAGCAGGAGATAAAATTTTGAAAAGTAAAGAGGATGCATATAAAAGAGAATTCCTGACATCCCACATTATAGTGGGATGTGAAAGAGGGGTTTGATAAAGATTTTTATATTAATCTTTTTGAGTCATGTTGAGAGAAATATAGGTTAAAAATAAGTGCAAAAATATTCCTCATATTAACTAAAATATACTTTTAAAAGCTGAAGAGTATCTAGAGATTTGATCAAGTATCTACATGAGACAAAAGGTATTTACGCTTGGTAAAAAGAGATCTTGTTGATAAAAAAGGGGTTAAAAACAAATGTTTTCTCATTCATGCATGCAAATATATATATATATATATATTTGTTAGCACTGCTGTAACTTACTTCAGGTGTCTTATGAATATACACATAAGCCTGGTTATAAAAAGTGGGAAACATATAGTAGCACCACAAAGAAAACAAATGATCATTCTGTTGAACTCCATGAATCAAACTTTACCAAGAAAGGTATCATGGGAAAATTTTCTCTACAAGATGGCCAGAATTTCTCAAGTTTGCAATGCCATATCAAATAAATGGAATTTTGCTTGTTCAGATCCCCCTTTCTATCTAATCAAGAAATTGCACCTAATTATAAGCAAAGCTGTGTTTATAATGCAAATTAACAAATTGGACCTGAATTAAGTGCAAAGTGCTGGTGCAAAATTGTTTCCTACAGATAAAATTCCTAATTGTTTTCTTTTGCTGAGTGTTTAAGTAACTACCACACGTCTTGGTTGCACAGGCAAGAAATAAATTATTGTACATCAGGGATTACCGGTAAATTGCAAAAATGCTTAAGTATTATATTAATAGTTAATTATTAATCATTTATTATGAATGTTACCAACAATGGAAGCATTAATATGGAGGAAAGTCTTGACTACTGAGAAAAAAATATAGAATGCAACTGTTATTTTGCATTTGCAAATGAGAAGCATGATCACACAAACGGGCAATGCTTATAAACTAGTATTGCAGAATCCTTCCGCATCTTTCTTTTAGGAAATTCAGAAACTACAGTAGTTACCCTGGATAAAGCAGGTGGGATAATTGTTAAGGTTCCATTTTGTACTTTGAAATGGAAAGACTGTGGACCATTAAATTTGTTGGTTACCACAGCAGAATACAGAGCATTAGAATTCATTCAGGAATCAAATGCTGAGCATGATTGCCCACCTCTCTCAGTTATGTTGTTGGTAAGCCATGCACATTAAAAACATGTAGGGCTTTAATTACAAGGCCAAATTGACTTTTTCGACCCCTCTCTGTGAATATTCCTGATTGTAAGTAAAGTGTGGCTTTGTTTTTAAGAACCAGAAATTCCCTGAGTTATGAAACATCAAAAAATGTTTTTCTGTGTAAATACCAGAAATCTCTAATTGCAAAATTACAATTTCTTCTTATTTTAATTTGAGAGCTTCCTTCTCAGTGTGGTTTGAAAGGAACCCATGACTTATTTTCAATTAGCATTTCAGAAATTGTCCCCATATAAAGGAACCTAGGCTTACATTAGTGGTCAGTGCTTTGCTTCTTCAAAGTGAAGGGGAAATATAATGTGAAACTGAGCACAAGCATATCTGTTTTTAGTCACTGTAAGAAAATCCTAAAAGGCGCTTCAGTGTGGATTGCCCATGAAAAAAATTGCGTCAACATGTGATAACCACAAATGCACTTCTTCTCCATAACAATAGTGTGCTCATTTGTGTAAAATTTAAGAGTTCCTTTCCCCCCTGTTAATGCATGCAGAGACAATGTGCCAAACCTGACTTCAAAAGGACATGTTAGAGGTGTGTTTTCCTTATATCCTGTGTTTTTCTGAGTTAAATTATACTGCCTGCAGAGTTCACCAAAAGTAAGAGAAAGAGAAATATGAATGTGGATGTGGGAGTTACATCCAAATCTCTGCTCTCAACAGGGCCAATTATTTAATACACTGGAACAGAAGAAACATAGCTCTGTCTGATCTTTTCATATTTCTACAGAGAATAACACTAGCTTGAAAAGACTTTTAGATATTAAATTGGCATCACTTTGCAGGATTTGTTGTTCTACAATATTGTGGCAAAGAAATAATCACATGTCGAGCGCCATAGCAAATAAAACTTATGGTAATATTCTAGAGAAGTGAATTGATATTTGCCCAAACTAATTATACGTAATATAATTAAGATTCAACATATTGGGTGGGAAGATATCTAGTACTTACAGGAAAATATCTTAGCCCTGATTAAATAGGTTGTATTAAATGATGTACAGCAAGCTAAATGTAACTTAGTTCTTCTTAGGAAAAGAGAATTTACTAGCAGATGATATCTTCGCTAAAAAGAAGCCCTCTCAAATCTCAACAAAGAAGCAGTAAGATATGGTTGGGGAGAGCAGAATGGTCTCAGGGTATGCTGAGCAATTGGCATTGGGTTAGTTTTAGTAGGATAAACTACTGCATTAGAATTCCTGTGATTTCTTGATGCTTCCGAATCCATACAAATATGATTATTTTCTGCTTTTATAGATTTATTAAGATCATGCTAATTGTTGAATATCTTCCTAAGGTAAGTATGCATACTTCCTGGCATGGATTGTTAGCTGTGCAAACATGTCATTTGTTTAATTCCAGTGTCAAAAATTTGCCTACTGGAAGGACATTCCACTGGGATTACAGGGAAATGAACCCACAATCATAAATGTATCCAATTCAGTTGTGTAAAAACTGTATTCTGCCTTCTGATCTCAAAAAGGTCGACTGTTTAAAGAGCTCGAATGGAGAGATGAGGAATTTATCATTAAAAATACTTTGTTATTCTGCATGTACTGGAGTTCAGAACTGGATTCTTTTTTTAGGTAGATCACTTATTTTAAAACAGTTTGTAGAAAAGGGAACTGAAGAAAACCATATACAAAGTAAAAGCACATGAAAAGCATTTAAGAAATAATGTCTTACATTATTACGTGTTCACTGTATTCAGTATGCACCAAGATACAGGTTCACGTATTTGGCAGGAGGGAGATTCTGCATGATGTACACTATACTTAATGCTAAATATTTAGTCCCTGAAGCAAATCAGCTATATTGTGCCTTTGCAAATCTTTCTTCTTTAAATGCCTACATTTTCTCTTGTTTTGAACAGGAGGAGGAAACCCAATCAAATATTTCTCTTACATCCAAACAAAGAATAAAATAAAATGAATTATTTGGCCAAGAAACTAAAAGAGCAAAGATTTCACAAGACCATTGCTAAGTTTCAGTTAACAGCATTAAGTAAGCACTTTTCTATGCTAAATAAAAACAGTGGAAAATCTTGGATCTTGATATCTGCTTTACCAAAAGACAACTTCAGGGACTTATTCAAGATGGACCTGGAGGGTTTCCATCTTATTTCTCATGTTTCCAAAGTTCTTCTTCGACAGCATTGAAGTCTGCAGATTTGCCATTGGTTGCCAAGGTTACCTGAAAGTAATTACCATCAACACCTAGCTTAAAATCAAGGCACTTTTAAAGGAAACATAATGAATTATGCAAATCTCAGTAGTTACAGACCTGACTGAGTATATTCATACTTTAATTATTATTATTTTTTTGGTAGTGAATCAGTTCTGCCATTTCAATTTTTTTTAAAAAAAATAATCTATTGAAAATACTAAAATTTACAGCACAAAATACAATAATGCAGAGAAAAACTGATAGCAGCCTGATAGGTTTTTTTTTTTACACAGTCTATAAAAAAAATAGCAAAACAGTAAATGGAAGAATTAATTTGCCACAAGAGAGTGGCATCTTTCATTACTGATGCATGTTAAAGGTACAGTTACAGTCAAGTCAAACAAGTATTAACAAGAGTGCATTTAATTTATTTCTGTTACATTTTTAAATTTAATAAAAATGATGGGAAGCCAAGAATGATGACAACATTCTTGGGGAAACACTGATTAGTAAGCAATAGCCAGGTAGTTAATTGAAAAAAATACTTCCTGGCCATTGATACCTTTTTACAGTTGTAATATCATAAACACAGGCAGAAAACCCGAAGAGTTAATGTACTTATTGGACTGATTAGAACTGAACTGGACCTTTACATCATAATTGTCTTTTATCTACTTGCACTTCCAACCTTACCTTCCATGTTCTGGTCCTCAGCTTCAAAAAAAGAACCTTACAAGACAAGATTAATATTCCACATGATGGACAAATTAGATGCACAGAAGCATTGGACATGAAAACATGAGGAATGCATTCACACTTGATACAGTTGCAAGCCTTTCTTCTGATTACAAAGAGGGAAATACATGCATTAAAAACAATAAAGTTCACTTCATATTTGAAGTGGAAATTGTAGGCAAGGTCAGAAAGAAATATAAAATATGACAATAAAAATACAAGGAAAAAACTGTCATGCAATTTACAAGCCAATATTGCTTGTTAATAAACTTATATTAGTCATACAGCATTACCAAGTTAGGAAACCAGTTAAATATGAAAAAGTCAAGACAACAAATAATTGTATTAGTAAATAAATCAAGCATCAATAACAAAAACTGCTGACCAAATAATAAACATGGACCTTGTTTCAAATTTTCATATTCACGCACTCATTTTAGTGCTATTTCCTAACCTTTATCAGGGTTGATACAGTTAAACATTTAATCATATTTGTATCCCATTCATTTCAACATGAACATCTTAAATGTGTGCTCCACTGTCTGAATGACTGAAAGTTAAAAGTGATTAATTTTGGTTTAGTGTTCCTTTACATCCATAACTAATAATATTTTATAGAAGAAGTAGTTTAATGCCTATACCTGAGAAAATTCTGCTTAAACTGAGAACCAAATAATAGCGCTGTCATAATTTTTCTGTCATGGAAACTGAAAAATGGATAAAATCGTCTGATCACAATAGATTTTTGGATTGAAAATGTTTTTGGATTGAAGCATAATTTTATTGTGTTTAAATGATGAAGTTTTAGAAACTTAATATGAAACAAAGCCTTCTGCGCCCCTTCCCTCTTATTCAGCTTTGAAACTGAAAACTAACCCATGTGAATAAAAAACTTAATGACTATTTACTTACAACCATGGTTATATGTCAGCTTGGATGGGGGAAAGGCAAAACCTGCTTTGGGTCATCACAACTCATGCGAGTTACATAGAATAGTTGTCTCTACCATTAGAGTACAAGTATGAAAGTACATAGATTGTATTGTGATTTCATAATGCACATTTTGTCATTTTCACATCATTTTGGTTAGTAGTGGACATCTATTAATATGATATTAATAACAGAATCAGCTATTATCAGCATAAATATATAAAGATGAAGCTGTAGATCCGCTAAAGAAACACTGATTTCTCTTCTCCAGTCAAACCTTGAGTTGTTAGTAGTGACAACTCTGCTTTGAACAAGTTAAGGAAATCACTAATTTATGCACCAACTTCCCTCTTTCTTTCTACCGTGACTGGAAGCATTTTCTTCCATTTTTCACTGATCACAATTTATTGTTTCATTTGATCTTAAGTAACTAATCCTTATTACTTGGGATTGAGAAAAAGACAGTTTGAAATCTATGTTTTTTAAGCTAGCTTGTTGCAAACAAAACTTAGTTCATATTCTCTAATATTTTACCAGATTCAATTGCCATCCCAAATTGTGATTAATAAAATAAGATATAAAAATTATTCCAAGAATCTTTGAGACCCTATGGTTTCCTGAAACTCAGTTCAATCTTGGTCAGGATAATTTTTGTTATAGTTTTCTCTTAACTCATGTTATTACTGACAGGATCAAACCACAAAATTGACATGGTAATGATGACCAAAAATAACTCTAAAAGCAAGAACAAACATGCCTGGATTAGTGAGTTTCCACATATTAAGAAGTCCAACACATGTGCCTGTATGGTGTAATATGGAAAGCATTAATCTAAAATAATATTGGCTTTACATTTTGCTTGAGGCTCATTATTTCTCAACAGTTAACTGTCTTTCACATTAATCATCATACAACTTCTTAAACCTTTTTCTCAGTTAATTCAATTGTCTGTTGCATTGTATTGTATGGTATGGTATTTTAAAATTTATTTTGTGATGTTTCATAGCTGTGTATTTTTAAGCACTCAGACTCCTTAGGTTAAGATAGATAGGCTATAAATTATAAATTCTATAAATAAATAAATAAATTTTGAAGAAAAACAAATATTTTTGGAAGCAATCATAATTTGCAACAAACTCATTATTTCATATCAATTAAAGTATTTTTTTTAATCAAATGAATATTGAAATAGAAAATGAAGCCATATTCTTTCAGCATAGTGCTGCTTTCCATAACACATAGTGAAACATGCTCTTGGTTGCAAACATTACATGCATCTTTCAGTTTAAACAAAACTGCAATAAATTAAACAAAATGAAAAGCAAATATACACACATTGAACACTTTTAATGGGTGCCAGTTGTCTCCTTATTACATATTTTTTTAAAAAAAGATAATTTATTTTTTTTAGAAAAAGTTTGTACTGCGACTTGTTAGATGCAAGTCTCAATATCCATAAATGTGAAAGGTACCTTGCATTCATCTATTATGACAGAGTTGTGAGCTGTGTAAACGCATTGGTTTGAGTTGTTTTCCCTGTGAGTTTTCAGATCATCATAAATTGACTGAGTCTTGGTCATTTCAATATCTTCATGTATCTTGTGATGGGCATCAATGTTTTCCAATTCTGCCTTGGATAGATGATAAACAATGCCAGCTCCAAAGGAGTCTCCTACTACATTGACAGATGTTCTCATTCGATCTCTACAAAGAAAACAATACCAAAAGTTGGAAGACTTGAAGCACGAAGAATCAATTTACAGGAGACTTCAGTAATTTTCCAAGTGTGATGTTAGTCAAAGCCAATCTTGACCAACGGCCAAGCTCTACCTTTGTTGCAATCCAATGCAACTTGAAGATATTAGGCCAATTTGCAGTGTGAATCCCCAATGTAAGAATGTTTACATAACAAGAGAAAAGGAGCAATATAAAGTAGATTCCTATATTTTTTCAATAAGCATTCCAGAAGTTGCAGTTAGTAATTAGTTAATTACAAAATTCCTTCATTTCAGTTTTTCCCATTTTGGAAAAGAATACATTTTTGTCTCTCTTGAACTTGGTTAATGTTAATGGCGAAACTTCTGATTAAGAAGATAATGTATAAAAAGGTTCATCTTAAAAGGAGCTACCGTAATTATTGGACAGCCAAGAAGAGCTCTTAAAAAGCCCTGAGTATTTACAGTATATATTTGCATTTATACTTTCCAAAACCTCTCTAAAAGGCTAGCTTTTGCTGTAACGTTTCCTTCAACATCAGTCACTGTGAGACCCATTATTTATTTATTATTTTCCTAGTAAGAATGGGAATTTTGTTATGTCTGTTTTTCTGTAGGAAAAGTCTTATCAATAGACTGCACAAATACTGTTCAAAGCTGATCCACTGGAATCCAACTAAGAC
>JANHFK010008471.1:12885-22971 GCA_036250565.1 Sibynophis collaris | reverse complement strand
GCTTCGCCGCTTTTATCGCCACTAGGTAAGTCCGTAAGTGGGACTTTACCAGTGTTCGGTCAGACTCGGAGCGGGAGTCAGCTACTCAGCAGTGAATGCTTAGTGTTCCTCAGAGGTGACAAATGTGCACAAGGCGTCACGATCCAGTAGCAGTGACAGGCGGCAGCAGCATACACCAACCCCCCCCCCCCAATATTCCCGCTATAAGACGCACAGACATTTCCACCCACTTTTGGGGGGAAGGGGAGTGCGTCTTATAGTGCGTAAAATATGGTAATTACACATTAGATTGGGTTAAAGCCATCCCTACCTCATGCCACTTACTAAAAATGTAACTGAATCAGCTGCATTATTATATCCAGCATTACTTACTGAACTCACAGGAGGCGTTGGTATAGGAAGCAACCCTCCACCAGGAATCAGACTTGTCATTGTTGGAGCAGGAGCCAAGAGAGAGAGGGCTTTGGCTTCATCTGGAATTTTACCTGAAGAGCAAAATGGTTTTGTTATCAAAAGTAAGGCCACCTTTCAAATTTTATTCTTCTATTTACTATTTCCCTTCAACTTAAATATAGTAAAGAAAACAAAAAACTACAACAGCCTTTTTTTAAAAAAGCAAAACAACACACGTCTTCCTTTCCCCTACTCCACTAGGAACAGTAAGTGAGCAAAACTACAATCTCATTACCGGATTTTTACTTTAAAAACTGAACAATGAGTAGATAATTATTTAACACTTTGAGCTATGGGTCACCTGTACTGGAAACTTAATGTTCATGAACCAAACGATATCAAGCATGGACGCTTTCGCAGGACGTTGTTTCACGGTGATCGAAAGGTGTGTTACACATGACAACCGTTCGTGTTGGCTGCATCACTAATAGCACACAGAACATCAGATACAGAAAAGAAGAACATTTTTTAAAGTTTAATCCCCAGAAATGGCAAATAACCAAATCAGTCAAAAAGAAAAAAGAGGAAACAGGAGTGTGCTAAGCAAAAACTGGCCTTTTCTTCTCCTGAAAGTGGCTGTGAAAAATATTGCCAGTTGATCACCAGTTGTCAATCTGGTACAACAAATCAAGCAAGGCAAGAAACATAGTTCATAGTACTTTGACCTAACAAGGCTCACAGCTCTGTAGCATTATGAGGGATAGTGTAATCTAGTCTTTACAAAAATATTTACTTGATCTCTGGCATGTTTGTTATATCTGCATAATATCACTGCAGCTGATCCACTGTTGTTTTTACACAATGACAAGGAGATTCTGTCTCTCGCTATGCATATTCAGGGAGCAAGGCTTACTTCAATAGAATTGCTCAAGTTCTTAACTCAGAAATGTTTCATGTTAGATATTGAAAATTAGGATAAAAATACTTTAAATAACTAAATAAAAATATTTCACACTAAACATGGTTATCCATATTTGAATAATTTAAATAATTTGATTGAATTTATCTTTACTAAAAATGTAATTTAAGGATAACCAATTTATACTACTCTTTAAGATGCTTTACAGCAGCTAACTACTATATTTGTGGGTTATGCCCAAACAATGTAAATATAAATATTTTAAGCACAGGACTACTAAAAGGATTATCCAGAATCTACTTAATCTATCCAGAAATTACAGACTGCACACGGCAAAGTACTCTGCCAAGGAGCCACCACTGTCTGAAATAACTGTTACTTATTAGAGCAAGCACAAGAATTTAAGTCAATCTGGCCTCATAAAGCATCAATTATCTAGAATTATAGCATTTATAGTAAGAAAAAACACACAGTATTTTTTAGTTTAAAATCCATACCAACTAATCTACTAATGCTATAATGGTCCATTAAAAAAGCCAGATATAATGTTGATAACACACATCACCATATTAAGCTCAAAAGTTATTCCACTTCAAAAAGGAGAAGATGTTTCTGATGTTAAAAAGTTACCTGAAGTTCTATATTAAACATTCTGGCAATTTGAGTTTTGGAAGGATATTATTTAAAACTTTTTATATATAAAAGTTGAAAAACTGCAAACTTTGACTGAGAGGAAAGATTAAACCAGCTACATAAAAACATATTATAGTTCCACGATTGAATGGATTTTAAAATAATAGGATTTTGACTGAAATAGCAAGCGGACCATATTTAAATTAAAGTATTTCAAACCCAATTTCCTATAATTCTATAGACCTAGAGAGTTCAAGTGCACATTCCAAAATAAATGCTTATAAACTGCAGTCTTCCATGACCGTAACTAATTGGGATTTCTCCTACTGATGGAAGACATTAATCCAATCGAGGCATCCAACAGTCAAAGGGAAGTAACTAATTTTCAATTATTTTCCTCTCCCTTGTAAATTTCCTCATTCCTGGAAACAGTATGGGAAATCATACAGAGAAATGAAAAGTCATAAAGTAACTTCTCTCATTTAATTGAGAAACTTTTGATCAGTGGGTGGCCACCAAGTAAATATAACAGCAACTTATAGTAAATAATGAACTTTCTAACCTATCATACCTATATTTACTAGGAAACAAGCCTTCTTTCAAAAAGCAATCATTAAAATGAATATCTACCTTCAAAACTAAAGAAAATAAAAGATTTTTTAAACACCTGATAAACACAGACTTACATCCAGAAAGGGCCCATGTACCTCACTGAACTGGTGCAAGACAAAAGATTTACTTCACATAAATTATTCTAGACTAAATATTACTGCATGTTTTCAGTGTAATCATAAAAAGGTAAGAACGAAAATTCATAAAAATGTATTTCAATAGTTATTTTGGCAAAAGATAATCCCATGCATAGGATTCCTTAAGTGCACAACACTCAGCACTGGTGATAGCTCAAATAACACTTAAAAGCAATGATGTAAAAGCACAGACATGCACAAAAGGTTTTTACTCAGAACTAGACTATGTCACTTTAAACTGATTAATAATTCTAACTACTACTTCAATCTGTGTAATTTAATTCTATCAATTTAAAGCTTCTATCAAAAGTTTCAGCCCTTACTTTAGTCCCTTACTTTATATTTCTAAATAATTTGTAGGTTTAGTATAGATCCTGCCAGTCCATTAGATAAACCAAATTTCCAGTAGAATTATTATGTAATTTCCTATTTATCATAAAATTATCAGAGAACAGTAAAATATTTTTATTAAAGAAAAAAAGAAATGCAAAACTATGGTAAAAGATGCCAAAAATAATTTGTGAACTCTCATCCCTGTTGCAAAAAAAGGTTATTGTTCTTGGAAAGGTTCTGTAGAAAATATTCAAATTCTATGTGTCTGTTAATCCGAGACAGACTGTCATAATCATGTGCCAAGACGCAAGAAAAAAAAATAGTGATGCTTGTCACCTTCTCACAGAATGCTACAGTGAAGAGAAGACAATATACAAAACAAACACTGGTCAGCACAGTTATTTTGAGTATTCCCCAATTTTTTTTTAGATTTGTTACAGAAATTAGGATATTGAATATCAAAATTAAATAAATAGAAAATCTATTAGCCTTGAAATAACATTAGCCTCCTTGATATATATCATATTACCAATATGTTTATATGCTCTGCAGTTCAAATTTCAATGGGAAATCTCAACAGGCTTCCATAAAGCTTAGGCATGAAAGAGAACATTTGTTCAAATACATATTTTGAAAAATAACAGAGAGGTTCAAGGTGGGGGCATGGGGAAAGAAAGTTTCTGAAGACATTATAGAAGAAATGAACACTTCAAAACTTAGTCCATAGAAATCAATGCATAATATAGAAGCTGAATTATATGGAGATAATGTAAACAATTTGATCACTTCATTTGATACTCAACATAGTCCTAATTAAGAATACAGAAATTATTTCCACTGATTTCAAATTACCTAAACTTAAAATTGCACTTACAGTTTAAATGTAAAGTCTAAATTAACTCTAGAATTATGTCAGCTCTTACTAACACAGTATTAGTTCCACAGAATAGATTTTAAATGAATCATGAATTCCTATAACAGAACAGCATTTTTACAGAACTGAAAAACCAGTTCACAAATAGAAACAAAAGAATTACAGCAAGAAAGGGACAAAATTAAAAAAAGAAGAAGAAAAATAAAGCAAAACAAAATAATAAAACAGAGACAGGGCGTCCATCTTCTGCAGGCCAGACTTCGTTCTCATTTTCCCCCATGAAGTTGTCACTTGGCGGCAGGTTTAGTGGCATGGCAAACAATGCCTAATTCAGGCAAGTGTACCAGGTCTGCCTTGGCCAGTCTAGTCATCTAATAATGCACAAATATCACACAGAGAAAACATACAAAACCAAATTAATAGTCAAAATCCATCTACCAGAAAATGTGGACATAAAAGTTCAGAATGATAATTAAAGGTGGAATCAGATGTATTTCAATCTGGTCTTCTCTCAAACTAGGCCGAAGTCTGAGAGAAATCTCAAATACAAATAAAATGAGAAGGGGACCACGCATTTTGACAATGTGATGTTGCACTGTATCCAAAATCACGAAGTTAATTATGAAGTATGAATTATATATTTGACATCACTTTTACTATTCAGTGAAGCCATTGCCATGCAATGCTGAGAATAATTCCTGACAGACAAGATGAACATTTTAAAAAGGCTTTAACATTCTTCCCTCCCCGTGTCTGGATTTTGTACAATAATAAATTCATAAATATTAGGTATCACACTATTTCGATTTCCCAGTAGAGAGTAGATCAACAGAGCATATGTGCTCTACTTCCTATGTACCGTAACTCTCCACTTTTCATATGAAATCCAAGGAAACTGCTAGGTTTAGTATATATAAGCCTATGGATTTGATCTGAGCATTTTACTTTCATAAACCATATGAATCACTTGTAGTTAAACTCAAAATTTAAATAATTAATAAATTATATTTACCCAGCACTGACTGCAGAGGAATAGCTTTGCATACTTACTTTGGAATAGCTGCTAATAGGCTTACTTTTAGGTAGGCTTATTGGTAGAATAATTCTTCCCAATCCAAGTATCTTTCCACTGTGTTCAATGAATTCCTCAAATTCTCAGCCAAAACAGCTGGCTAAAAATTATATTAACTGAAATTTAGCATATCTGGGAAGTACAAAGTTGGGAAGATCACCACATAAATTCAGAGATTTGGAAAAGAAGAATTTACACTGGAGGAGGGAGTAAATGCCAATGACTGTTGCATTCTCTTCAATTGTTTTTACATATATCAATTTTTTATTCCCATGCAGACAGTTAAAATGGTAAATTATAGACAAAATTCAAATTGATAGATTATATGCATAATCCTTGATGTAGTATCTTATTGACTTTATACCACATAATAATAGGGAATGCATTTTTAAAAATCCAGTAACTCATTGAGGGAGGAATTATAATTTAACGAAGTGCCATTGTAATATAAATGATTCAGTTTTCTGTTAACTCATCTTATTATTGAGCCAAATATAAAGGGAGAGAATAGGGTCAAGGAACACCACTAAATCCTCTGCATTAGGTCTAGCAGAAACATAGTAAAAGTTAGTAAATAGAGATTTTTCAGTTGGAGAAATCATTGTGTCTTTCTGGGCTGTTTTTAGCACAAAGACAAGTAGAAGAACAGAAATTGTCTTTTCATATGCTCTTCTACTCCAGGCATGGGAAATCCACAGATACATGAGGGAAAGATGGTATATTCTCTGTTGTATCCTTATTAGAAATCAAATATAAAAATACAAGCGAGATTATAATTTAGATCAGAAGTACAAATCAATATATTAAAACTAAAAAAATTCAAAGATGTACAATTTGTAACCTTTGATAACTATGCTAGTTTATGAAGCTGCTCCAATATCATATTATTGTAGAAGTAGAAGGGAACAGATGAACACAATAAAGCAATGTTTTTATATATTTGCTCTTCCTGAATAAATCATATTAAACATCAGTACAAGCAAAATGAATTAACAAAAATTACATGACTTAACTTACTAATACTTTTAAATCATCGCTCTTATCAGACAATTTTGCTTTTAAAACAAAAAAAAGAAACTCATTTGTAATATTCTCTATCCAAATATGTTCACATTTTTGCACTGGAAGAAAATATGTTACTTAAAAAAAGAACTATTCCACATTGTGTTCCTGAAGTCGAACTATATAACTGTACTATAATTAACGTATTCCTTTCTACATAGAGTGATAGTTTGGGTAATGGTTAAAGCATCAGGCTAGAGACCAGGAATCCGTTAGTTCTAGTCCCTATTCGGGCACAAAGCCAGATGGGTAACCTTGGGTCAGTAGTTTCTCTCAGCCCTAGGAAGGAGGCAGTGGCAAACTATTTCTGAAAAACCTTGCCAAGAAAACTGCAGGGACTTGTACAGGCAGTAAATGAGAATCCGACTGAACGGAAGGGAACTATAATGTGTGTGTATGTGTGTATGCTTTATTTTCTTCATGATATTTAATCAAAGATTTCACAGAATTAAATTTATCAAGAATTGTGACAAAATTATAAGGACCAAGAAAAGCAAGTAAAGATGTAACAGCACCAACAGATACTTTTTTGATATTTGTATTTTAGCAAATAATCTTCCATAGCCCAAAGAGCTATGAAGCTATTTTAAAATAAATAATGAATGCAATATGGACAGAAAAAACAATCTTTCAGATTACAAGGGAGCTTCTCATTCTACAGTCATTCATTAAAATACTAAACAATAATCTATGTTAATTGGATAAAGATATTACAAAAGAAAAATGGAATAAATAAACATGAGAAAAACTGAAATCGCAAAGGAAGCCAATATACAGGCTGAATAGAACTGTTCAAATGGTTTATGGAAATCAAAAGTTTAGCATAAGCTATTAATGCTAAGAATAACAGAAAGGACTTCTTTAGATATGTTCACAATAAATAAAAATGAAGATGGCAAAATGTTAACAGATAACAAAGTAAATACAGTCAGAGCTACTCAATCCCTCTTTTAGTTCAGTTTTTTTTCCAATGAACAAAATAATTTTGTCAAGAAATTATGAAAAGCAATAGGTTGAGATGCTTCAATTTGAAGTTGTATTCAGTAATCTAAATGAACCTTTTAAATTCTTCGGCTGAAGCTTGGGCATAGCAGAAACATGGCTGGAATTTTTTTATTTTTTATTTTAAATGAGTTTAAATTTCCAGGGCTAGATGAAATAACTAATCATCTTGGCTGAATTCCTCGAGAACTGAGCAAGTGCCAGATGACTAGAAGAGAGATAATAATGTTCCTATCTTCAAAGAGAGGAAAAAGATTCAGAAAAGTATGTGCCAGTCAGCATGACATCAATACTTAGAAAAAATTTGGAGAAGAAGATAAAGAAATTAATTTGGAAAAATATACTTACTTACTTACCAAATGTTAGCATGGATAAATCTTGTCAAAGTAATCTTATGTCATTTTTGACTGAGTACTTCTTGAACACATTTTGGGAATGCTGTATATTTAGTGCACAAGACATTTGAAAAGTAACTCATGACATTATTAGCAAAATAGTTAAGTAAGGACTGGGTGACAATTAATGGACGCAGCTGGGTCAGAAATCATATTCAGAGGGTGCAAATTGAGGGTTGCTTATCAAATCAGAGGTATCATACAGAATGCCACAAAGATCAGTCCTGTGTCTTCAACTCTTCAATATTTTTATTAATCATTTATAATTGGATGGAGAAAATAAAATGCTTCTAAAATTTGCAGAGAATATAATACAATGAACTAGTTAATGCGCCCATAAGTCAGAACTAAAGTAAGTAATGATCTTGAGTGATTTGGGGAATGGTCTAAAAATAAGAGAATAAAATAAATCAGAAATAAGTGCAAAACTTCTCCTTAGGAAACAACCATTAAATGTATAAGCATAGAATGGAAAATATGTAACCTGGGAATACTACTTATAAAAAGGCAAATCTGCCTGAATCATGGCAAATACTATTTCTACTTCTTTCTGTTTTGGTCAAAATAGTGTAGTGCTTCAAGGAGGATTCAAAGAAGTTGTTGTAGATCCAGAGAAGAGAAATGAGAAACTAGAAACTAAATATTATTAAGTGATATTGCAGAGATTGTACATGCTTAGACTTGAGAGAGGAAAAACACAACTGAGGGAAAATATGGTAGAACTCTTTAAATATCTGAAGTTACAAGAAGCCAAATATATTCTCTCTCATTCCAAAAGGTAAATAACCAAAAAATAATTTAAATTTCAGAAAGGCAGACTTTGACTGTTAGAAGAAACTTTCTAACAATAAGAGCAGTTCATAAAGGAACCAAACGCTGTTAATTCTATATTTTTAACAGATTTATAGAAAACAAAAGCTGAGGATGTAAAGGCTGCAAATGTCCCTCCCTGAGGGAGATGGATAATCTAGAAACAAACAAAAAAAATGCCAATGCTGAAATCAGTGGTTTCCAGCCTAGACAGAACCATTATAGCAAAAGTAACTCAGCCACCTCCAAGGGTCATCCTGTATCCCACAAATAGTTTTAATTCAGAAGGGAGGTAATATATACCTAAAGTTTAAAGTCTGGCCCACAGACACAACTGTAAGGTTGCAGTGAACAATCAGTTGTTAAGTTTTGAAACATACTGTGTCTTCACTGAGTGCCATTTGTATCCTCAGTCTTGAATTATTTATATTTTTGTTCAAAATCCCACCTTTTAAGTTCTGCCTGAATACTTAGAATTGTACCTATGGTTTTCAACTGCTGTTCCCAACATTTTCCTTTCTACCAACTATGAACTATGAATGAATGATTAGTAATAACAATTTTCTAAATCCTCTCTTACCTGCATGGCTATTCCACTTTCTTGCCTCTCTACAAAAATGGCCTTCAGATATTAAGTACTGAGCTAACAAAACCTAAAGCTAATACAGGAATAACTGATCATATAAATATTTTGCAACACTAATATAAAAAATAAGTGCACTCTAATATTAACACAGTCCAAATAAATCCATAGAACACCCCACTTAATTAAAATTCCAACAATATTAAAAGTAAATACAGGAACAGCTTTTTGCCTTGATAAATGGCATGGACATAAAAAAAATATCCTTAAGTTAAAATGGCTAAAACCTTATGCTGCTGTATGTGATTTCTCATGGGAGATTTGATTTCAGTCATTTTAAATATTCAATTTTCAAAATATTTAATTTTGAGATTACCTGAAGCAATTAGGGGATCCTGGTGTGGTGTTGATCCCACTAAGTAATTACTTCCTATAATATATCATCTCTTGTATCATTTTATTACTGGAAAAGATAGGATACCTAGCTTGGAAAAATTATTCTATTTTCATAACTCATAATAAAAACTAGAAAATATGGTTTCTATGGGTGTAACAAAGACGTGTGCTCACTCTCATTTAATTAAAAATATGTTTAGGACATTTTTATATATAAATATGTCTCTGTTGTTCAACTCACTTTTTGTAGGTAAATGGCGAACAACACATATTGGAACAAAAAGAATTAATGAAAGAAGCAAGTCCTCATCCTTGTAAAAGACTACATTACATTAAAGAAAGTATCCACTTATTTGCTGAAAAAAAAAATATGGAACAAACTGACAGAGTGGAGACTACAAAAATGAAAAAAACCATATTGAAAATACCAACCTTCTGCACAGGGTACAACTATCAGAGCTCTGTCAATAAAAACTGTGTTTGTTAGATGCTGGGCCACACCAACACTTGAAGACTCTCGAAACTTAATATAACATACTTTGGAAGAAAAAGCGAGCGGTGCATTGCTGCAAGAAAAAGAAAACCAATTAGATGTTACAGTTTCATCTTTTCTTCATCTTTTTTTCAAGCTGTGCTCAAAAGCAATTGTGAACACATAAACACCAAAAAATAAAAATTAAGACTTATATTTTTCAATATCATTTTAATGCATCTTACGCTGATGCTTGTGAAACTTAATTATAGAAGATATCAGTTCTTCTGCAGATTCTTAATTTCTTATATGTCTATTTAAGAGCCTTGGTAGTACAGCGGTCTAAAGCACCCTGTTATTAACACCAGATGCCTGCAATTACTGCAGGTTCGA
>JANHFK010008471.1:0-12288 GCA_036250565.1 Sibynophis collaris | reverse complement strand
AAAGGCTTAAAAATTCTTAAAATGAATAACTATTCTGGGTTCAAATTATGTGATATAATGTTGATAATCAAACTGTAAATATATTATTAATACTCCATATTTCTGTTACAAGGCCAGTCAAAAATGCTAAAATTTTAATACATTTAACAATTGGATTAATTGCAGGCATGGAAGACCAAAATCTGAACTAGAATATTGTGATCTATAAGTAGCATCTCCAACATTATAGTGCTGATCTATGATGAGTCTTCTGCATTGGCATTCAATTTTTAAAAGCTATTAATAATAATGCTAATTGCACAAATCATTCATATTTAGCTTAGTTATGATTACTGCACATTAGAAAATAATACTTAATAAAGGATGCTTCAAAGACTATAAATTTTTATTTGTATTAATTAGTATTTCAATTAATTATTAATCTGTTCACACTGAGTAAACAGAAAAGAGAACAGAAAAATTTGAACATCAGTTAATTCAAAGTAATATATAATCAGACAAAATACCCTGATCTCAAAAATGGTAACTCGGTCTGAAATGGCAGAATTGTTAACTGTAATAATGAAGGTTAACAGTAGAAGGATCATGGATAACTTTAGGTCAATTACTGAAGCAGTGAAATATGCAAATTCATATTCAGAAAGCAATAAAATGAAATTCAAAATTGAGCAAATATAAAAAATATATTTACAATTATTAAATATTTCAACTTTGTGTAGTTTGAATTTGCTGAACCGAGATTGGTGTAAGGAGAAACAAAAAGGCTTTTGAATTCAAGAAAGAAACAACATAAAGGGTCGGTGACCAACAGTTTGTTTTATCTTAAGAGGTATATGGACAATGTAGGGTCCATATGCAGACCCCCAAAATTCCAGGATCGCCACACTGGCATTTTGTAGTAAAAAAACTATTTTGGCAGAGCAAATATTGGATATTTTACTGGTGATGAGGAATCCAGAGTGGGGATGATATAAATTCTCTTTCAGAGATGTCCCATTCCTTTCCTGCTATTAAATCAAAAGAAATATTAAAAGGGAATACAATTCTAAAGCTTTTCTTTTTTCTAAAGCATCTTTTTTATCAAATCCTGTTGTTTTGTAAACCATGGTGCTTTATTTGAATATGCTGCACAAATCAAGCTAATTAAGGTTTATTTAATAAAGTTTAACAAAATCATGGCTTATGTGATACATGAAAATAACCAATAGAAAGTATTTTTCTGTGCCCTACATATCAGGATCTGATGGGGAGATTGCCGAAAGGCTGGAGCAGACTATTTATGAAAGATACATGTTGATTCTTCTAATATTCAGGAAGCTTTTAAGAACATGTCTTTTTCAACGCCAGATCAGTGAAGCAACAGAAAAGCATGTATAACAAGTACATAAATATTTGCTTTTGGTTATATCTTAACCTTAAGGTTTATCTTCTTAATAAAAAGAATCATGTCTGCCATCACTGACAGATGGCAGTACCTGTTTGATACCTTTTATCACACAACACATTCACCTGCAGAATTCTAACTACTTGATTATAACAAGTACTTGAACACGAGTTGGAAATGTTTCTGGGAAACCATAACAATTCAACCTTCCCTGAACATTATTGAAAGACTATAAGACATGCATGTCGGGATTTTATATAAGGCGATACAGTATCTGCGATTAACCATATCATGTTACAAGGAAGAACCTCCATTTATCTACAATATTCAACGAAAGATGCCTTAAATAGGTTGCAATTCCTATCCTAACCGTACTGAATTGGCGGTTCAGCCCATGAAATTTCATTAAACTCTGTTCCAATTCAGTAAGCAAAGGACTGAAGCTCTACGGGGACCTAAGGGTGATTGAAAGAATAAGGCTGATAAACGGCACAACAGAATCAATTCGAGCGGTTGGATGAGCTGAGGGGGAGAAGTCTCTGAGAAGGACGGCTGCCGCATCTTTTCCAAAGCCAAACAAACGGAAAGACTCTCTCTGCAGAGGGCTCGGGTCAGGGCTTCTAACAAAGAAGCGCCAACCTCAAAGTCGGAGGTATTTCTCACAATACCGAAAGGGAAAAGAATAAAAGGACTGAGACGAAAGAGGGAGAAATAGTAAATCCGTGAATAGGTGCCATCTTCACTCCGGGCAACGATCCTCGCAGAAAGCAAAAGCCTCAAAACGGAGATACTACCAGCCACCCACAAGCAAAATGGAGGACGCAGCATCCGGTCAGGGTTTTTTTTTTTTTTTTTAAATATACCCCTTTCCTTAAAAGACAGTCATTCCCGCCATTCTCTATGGCTTCCCGGGCCTCACTTACTCCGGAGGGTAAAGGCGCAACTCCTCAATGTCACCTAGGAAACCGAAGAGCGTCCGCATCTGCTCACTAGTAACCGCGGAGGATAAATTAGTGACTTGAATAACCGAAGTAGGAGTTAAAGGAAAGCCGAGGGGGACCCCGATTCCACCGCTGTTCATCATGATGGCGGCAATTTCTCTATCTGACCCAAGCCAACGCACGTAAACGAAGAGACGGAAGTTACCATAGAAAAGGCGTCTTGTCCTAGAGAGTATATAAATTACGATGTTTCCGTTCACGTGGTATTCTATGAGGTGAGAAGCGTTAACTTCTTGGTGCCTTGGGGGTATGGCTTTCCTATAAGGGGTTTTTTTTTGTAGAGGAGGGTGGGGGACTCCTAATTTTGGGCTGTCATTGTTAACCAGGGGTGATAAATTATCTCCCCCACTATTGGAATTGAAGTCCAGCACATCTGAAAAGGGACAAGTTGGAGAGGACAGTTTTATGGTCAAAGTATCCCAAATACAAAAACCAAGGCACAATGCGAAGTCCGACTTTTCTTCAAGCTGGGACGAAGTTCTCCGAAAACCCCGCATAAAGCAAATTCACTGGTTGATGCATGTGGGAACGTGAGGGGGGGGGGGATGGTAGGCGTTGCAGGGTATGACGACATACGGTATATTTTAAACCTAACGACAGTTGACCGTGTACAGTACCCACAAATTTTTAGAGCCTTATACTTAAGCGCTATTTAAGCATATTTTCTTCTCGTATTTATATAAAACATGTTTTATATAATTGTGAGACAAAGAAAAATATCCTTAAGTAGTGCAAGCCTCTTCTATAGGTGGATGTTTCATGTATGGCACCAAACACCAAACAATTCATGGCACTAAAGAGTATTCTTTACGTTGTTAGGTTGTACACAGATTAAACCAGGTTTAAAAAGCACATCCTAGGGCTGAGGCTCCGGCGCCAGCTTCAGAGCCATAGTTGGAAGTGTGAAGGCTTTGAGGATCCACAGCTACAACTGCTCAATGTGATGGCAGATACGAGTGGGGGGCTAAATGAGGGTTGGGCGGAAAGACGTCTTGGGATGTTTCCAGAGTTTTCAAGCGAATTGGGTGTCCTCTCACAAATCACACATTTTCCTCACATACAATGAATTCATAGTTTATCAGTTGAATTCTGTATCCCGTCTTTTCACGGCTGTTCGAAAATCTAAGAGAAAGAGCACTAACGAAATAACAGAAAGGCTTTTCCAAAGCAAGGGAGGGGCGGGACACTTGAGAAGAACCAGGTGTGTACACAAGAACCAGAAGCTCTCTCGGTACTGGGATCCTCAGCAATCTTTCCTCTGAGTAGATTCAACTCGCTTGGGATATTGGTTTTAGGTCCGTAAGAAACGTGGCAAATATTTGAGACACTCCCCTCATATTTTGGACATTTCCCTCTGGGGCAGTCTAGCAGTTCAGGGATGAAAAAGGAGTCCAAAAAAGACTCAAACTTTGGAACACTTTGGTTTCTGGGTGTGAAATGGGCAATGGTCTTAAGGAAGTAAAAAACCCTGGACTAGTTTTGACAAAATTTGTATTTTAAATACTCATATTTTCAAAATGAACTGCTTGTTTGGCTTGCAACACTTCTCATTAGCATAACCCACAAAGCATCTTCTCTAAATTGTTGCAATTGATAAATGGCTGTGAATTTCATTTAAGAGTCTGTCTGTCTATCTATTTATTATTTTTATTAATTTGATTTATATGCCGCCGAAGACTCAGGGCGGCTTACAATGCGCTAAGCAATAGCCTTCATACTTTTGTACATTTATACAAAGTCAGCTTATTGCCCCCCACAAACTGGGTCCTCAATCTATCTACCTACTTAACCTACCTACCTTCAGGAATAGCAATCAGTATCAAATGCAAATAAGTATGAAATGATTTGTTCATACATTCTATTTAATTCAAATATTTTTTACAAATTCTTTAAAAATTCCAAGGGGGTAAGTTTCAACAATTTATAAAAAACAAGACTGGTGTAAATTGAAACCAATAAAATACACATAACTTTAAAGAGCATTAGTTTATTATCTATTCTTCTCATGTGTTACTCCAGAAACAATTTAATTATATACAAAAAAACTGGAATGAACTGAATAAATGCTGATCAGTAAAAACATTACAGAGCGGCTGACAAGGGAATAGTTATTTTAAAAAGTAGTATACAGCAAATTAATGATAAAGGCTTGGTTCTGTGTGTCCCTTATTGCTATGATTGTGTTCACAGATGTGTTCAAGTATGTACACATTTTTAAACTCCAGTCAAAAATAGTAAAAAAAATATTTACACAATAAATATGTGGGACTTTTTCCAAAAATTTCACTTGAACTGATTCTTTAAAGAACTGTTACAAAAAAACCTGAATTGATAACATGATCCATTCTGTATCTATTCCATCAAATTTCCAGATATTTTGATAAAATGAGAAACATTTGAAAACCATGGCTTCAATAAATGTTTTCCTGTTTCGATGAGCTTTTTCAACAATCTCTCCTCAAACATATATTCTGACAATGTTTTTTCCCCACAAAAGAATTTTAAACAGAATTTTATTTCCTTGCAAACAGACAATAAGCACCATTTTTTCTTGCACTGCAACCCCCCCCCCCAAATGAATTTTTAATTTAGTTTAAGGAATATTTCTCATTTCATACAAAATACAATATTTTGGGACATATTTCATTCTTACGTCTTGTATGCAAAGATCAATTGAATCCATATTCAGTTTTGAAACTTATCTTTCACATAATTATGATTTTGTTTCTTTATATTCTCTTTATTAAAAGACTGAATTTAATAGTTAAAAGCAATGAATATGAATGTGAGTCACTGAATAAATTGTAAATAAAATAGCAACACTGTAGCTTGTCACCATACAGCTATGTTTTTTAAGATTAACAGCACACAGAAAATGTGAATTTTACCAAAATACAGCACATTTCTGCTAATATAAAAAACAATGCCTATGTAAATTTTAATAAAATCAACTAAAGTTAATGTACAAAGAGTTGTTAAAGGATTTCAATTAAAATTAAGAATTATATGCATTACAATATTCAGTTGGTAAGTGAAGTGCAATATCATTTAAGTTTAGGTATTCAAAAACTACTGAGAGCTAACAATGTGGATTTTCCATTCAAGTATGCTTTTGCAAATCTTTAACAGATTGGTACTTTGCTAAATTTATTTTTAAAACTATTGATTTCTATTAAAATTTCAATTAAATGAATATTTTTCCAATGAAGGGTTAATCATTCACTTTTAAAAACAGTTACTGTCTTCTATGGCACTTTTTTGTGGTCCAAAATACCTATGTATTACTTATTATCTTGTAAATTAGGCAATATTATTACATCATGAACATGAAAAACATAAACATTTGTCATAAACAAAATTATAATCCAATGTTTTATGCAAGTAATAATAAACAAAAGGCAGCTTGTAATAAATCACTCTTACATTAATATAGTTAGAAATCCTTTAATGACTCTGAAGTGTCGAATTCACATTTAATGTCACCTGTAGGAACAGCCCTTTGAAGATCATACAAGTTGGTGGGCCCAAAATACCTGTCCCTTTACAATAGGGAACAACCTTCTATTGCTGTGCAACAGCGTCCCATAACCTGGCTTTGGTTATAGCTCCATAGTATTATTTCTTTTAGTCTCAGAAGGCAATTGAAGGCCAACGAAAATCAAGAGTTCTTTCTGAATCGTTTATTCTGGGGCAGCCCAATCTTCATATGGCTCAGTATCATAAGCCTCGTTGAAAAGACCACAGCTTTTTTATTCAGAACATGCACATGTTAAAATTCAATGTGTCTATGCATCATCAATATCATCATACATTACAGGCAACACAGCAAAAACTGGCCATTTCAGGTTCTTTTCAAAAATGTATAAATAATTTGAATATGGAGCATTTCATACAAGGCAGAAGAAAATCATCCTTTTATATAAAACCAGGAATTTTTGTAATGAGAGTACCTTTTCAGTACAACTCCATAGCATTTTTTTTTTAAATGTGTGATTAAAAACACTCAAAACTAAATTACACATAAGAATATGACAGGCAATGGATTTGATATGAACCAATCCTGTAGAACTTCCAGAAGTATATTTATTCACTCTGCCTTAAAAAAAAAAAAAACCTTCATGTTTTATTGCATTTTTTCAATTGGTACATATAGATTCTCCCATTAAGTTCCTCTCCCTTTCTTTTAATTTCATACTTTTACCTGGCCTTTTAATTTAATCCAATCAGTCCACTTTCAGTCTACCAATTCATCTATACAATACGCACATTGCAAAGCCAACTTTTAAAATTTCTTACCAATATCTACCGAAGTGGGTTCAGCAAAGATTCTAAAAATAAATGAAAAATTAAAGGCAAAAAAAATGCTATAGGACAGAAAGCCCTGCCATCTGTCCACTGGTTACAATGGAGGCTCCTTATACACAAAGTTCTTTAATGTATATGAATTATCCACAAAATAAACCTACCATCTGTACTAAATACACCACAGGGTTGTTCTTGGAGGAGTGATCCTTGATTGCTACACTGTCTTAAAACAATTTAGCTCTAATTACCATATGCATTTCCATAACTGCTTCATTTATATTCTTTACAGTGGTTTTTCCCCATAACCACAAATTCATTATTTTATTACTGTACATAGTTTTAAAAGTTTTGCATACAAAAATAGTCAAAATATTAAGTTTTCCACAAGTCCTTCAAAAATTACACAGAATTTCCTCTTTCTCCACAGTGTTTAAGAAAGCTCTCGAACAATAGTAAGTTCCACTGTGTTCTGAAAAGTCTTTAGCAAAGATACTGCTTGCCCATGATCAATACTGATGAAGCTATATCCATTAGCCTGAAAAGAAACAAAAACATTAATAAATTAAAAGCAATAAGTTTTAAAAGTTTGTTTTTGAACCTTCTTTCAGAGCTGAGGTGGCGCAGTGGTTAGAGTGCAGTACTGCAGGCTACTTCAGCTGACAACTGCAGTTCAGCAGATCAAATCTCACCGGCTCAAGGTTGACTCAGCCTTCCATCCTTCCGATGTGGGTAAAATGAGGAGCCAGATAGTTGGGGCAATATGCTAGCTCTATAAACCACTTTGAGAGGGCTGTAGAAGCACTAAGCAGTATATAAGTGCTATTGCTATTGCTATTTTTTTTTAACACCATTCAAATGAAATTCTAATTTATAATTTTCAGGAAACTTTGTTGTTGTTCCAATATCATGTCAATGGAGGAGGAATACAAAAAGCAAACATGTTCATATGTTACAATCACAGCCACGATCTCCTAACTCTAGGAACTGAATTAACAAAATCATTATCATCATTACAGCTAAGACTATAAGCTACCAAATCCTGAAATGTTAAATTGTTAAATCAAACACTTTATTTGAAAACCTTACCAAATACTGTACTATTTTACAATGGTAATTCCTCCGCCTTTTTATTTAAAATCAAAGATTTACATACAATTATTTATTTTTAATAATTTGTATGCTGCCTTCAGAATTTTTTTTCAGGGTGGTTTACAATATGTGGCAGAGAAAAGAGACAGTATCTTAATAGACTTTTTTCCTAATAGGATCTTGCAGACAAAGGCATAGCGTTGTTGAAAATAATTGATGAATACTTTAAATTACATTACCTGAATAATTTTATCTCCTGGGTGTAATAATTTTGATGCAGGTCCTTCAGGCTGTACTCTAGTCACAAAAATACCCTTCAAGATAACAAAAACAGTAGTAGTATTCATCTTATAATAAACATGTATTTATACTGGATAGGTATTAATAGCAGCTATTGGCTGGCTATCTTATTTTGAACAAAAGATACTTCAAATCTAAAATTCATCAATGTTATTAAAGCCACTAACGTGTAAGGAAGGTATGAGTATAAGAAGGGGTTAATTGATATGTGGGATTCTGCAGCCCAATCTCTGAATAATATTACATTTATACTTGCTTCTGATACAAAATACATGTTAACTAGATAGTAATGAAAATAAAGAATTGAAGATAACCCAGCTTAATATCACAATATTAGACCATATCAGTCAGTACCACACAAGTAGAATATCTTCAGTGGCAATGGTTAATATTCCAAATCTTTTCTACTGCATAGAACTTTTATTTCTGCTGTGGCAAAGCTCCTGACCAGAAAGCTATCATAAAACTTCCAAACATTCCCAAGCCTCACCTAAGTTTTAAGTAATGCAATTCTTCCACTCCAAATGGAAGGATTGGGGAAGGAATTGTCTATTTATCAACTGCCAGGAGGTAATTGTAGTGCGTAGATTTGCTGAAGCCTAATGAAAAACCTTATTGGTCAGAACGGTGATCATTAATTACATTGGTAATTGATCTCATGAATTCTGAAAAGGGTGGAGCTGGACTACTAGGTTTATCAACCTACAGGAATCAATTTGGCATAGATTTTTGTTAGCTGACATCTATAGGTTTCACTAGGCTGCTAAGTCTTTTCAATAATATAGCAGATTCTGCAGTTACATTTGTTTATTTAAAGAGCCATAAAGTATGCTTACTTCCTAAATATTGGAGAGGGTGGGGGAGACTTATGCCAATGACTTGCATCTTCCCTGCTTGGTTCCCCATTGTTTTTCTGAGGAACCTAGCAGGGAAGGTTGGAAATGGCAGTCACGTGACTGTGGGGGTGCTGGGGCAGCCACAACTCTGACCAATCAGAACTACCATTCTTTCGTTCACCATGGTTGTATCTTCAAACAGTGGCAAAACAAATAGTTGAGAGAGATATATAGGTAGTCTTCCACCTAGAAAGCTCCCTTTAATAGCATGATTTACAATACTGTGAAAGAAGGATTATTTTAAAAGAAATATCTTCTTGAAGCAGAATTTTCTGATTATAGTAACAGTTGTAAAAAACTCATATAAACTTTCTTTGAGCATTACAGTGAATTAATTTATATGACATGTGACATAATTTAGTGTTACTGTATAGTTGAAATTATTTTCTATTACAAACTATGTTTATGTTGTTTATTTTTTTCTTATTTTCATGGTGAAGACAGCTTTTTTAATAAAAAGATTATGTAAATGAATAAACATCATTTCAGTATTTTAATCCTGACAATTTGAAGACATTTTGAAAACTTTATATTATGAAAGGTTAATGAAAAATAAGCACACAAATAAGTGATATTGAGATAGACGTAGGAAATTAAAATTCATATTTTAAACGTATTAATCTTTTATAATCATTATACAGATGTAAAGATATTGGATGACATCTTGAGAAAAAAAGTAATTTTCAGTTTAAACCCAAAACAGCTAAATGGACACTAAAAATTCCTGTTTCTGTAGAATTTCATTTAATGAAGAACAGAGGGGAAGGATTAAATATTCTATTTGCATTAAAGGCAATATGGCAATGCACAAATACTCTAATCAAACCTGCAAATAACAGTGCAGATCTTTTAATGTCAAGGCAGTGCTATTTCTAGTATGCATTGCTTAGCAGCTTAATTGTCACATTCTATATTAACTGAAGCTTTTAGACAATTCTTTAAGAAAATTAAACAGAGAGATCATTGCAATAGTTTAACCATATTGCCTGTTATCTCACAAATCTTCAGAAACTGAATGGCAGATAAGCTAAAGAAACAAACCAATCAACCCATACATGCCTACAGACTCAAGATATGGTGTGTATGCAAGGAGTTACAACTCACCAGTTAGGAAATGAAAGCACGAAAGAAATAGATTTATAGAAAGTACTCGTGATTTGGAAAATGTACAAAATAATGTTTAATTATATACAATTTTAGGATTCATATGACAGATTTATAAACAATGTATAAAGAATGCATGGAAAAAGCATTGGCAAACAAAATATTCAACACTGATGTACAAATTATCAGTATATTTGTGATATTTGTATTTTACATTTTTTCAAATGGTAAACAGTGCCTCACTAGATAAAGGATAAACATTCATTTAAAGAACATATTTTTAATTAATACTCACATCATCATCTGGTCTAAAGGGGTTTCCTCTACCCCCAACTCCTCCTGATATACTAAATCCAAGTTCTGGATCCTTTTCAATTCTTACTCGAATCTAAAATATAAAACATAACATTTAAAAGCAGGTTACTTACATATTCAAGACTGAAAATGAAGATAATCAACCCAATTATCTTGAATATGTTAGGGATATTATTATTTTTACTGTTGATGTTTTGTTTATTTATTTTAGAGGTATTGTTTATATCGCTTTTGTAAACTACACTGAAGGGAACTTTTAAGTCAAAAGTTAGCTCTTTAAAATAAATAAAATGTACCTAAAATTTTGACAGCATTCCTAAGTAATGTCTATGAAAATAAAATAGTACTTTGATAATAAAGCCATTATAATTTTTGTAAGCCTGATAGAGGCCACAGTGAACAAAACAGCAAAACAGAATCACAGTTAAATATAATTTTCTATGCTTAGTTATGGGAATGAAATCCATAATCTATTAACTGATCCATAAAATAGAAATGTCTCCCTTGCCTCTTGTTTTGATACCTCATGGCATTGTCTGGTTGGACCTTGAGTCTGACTATAGGGAGGCTGATGGGCAACTTTAAGCATCAGATAATCAATCAATTGCTCTCTGGAAGGATGCCTTGCCACTGATGTTTGGGGTCCAGCTTGATGGATTTGACTATAGTTTGGCTGAGGTCTTGAGGGATGACCCATCTGCCCATTCATCAAAGGTATCTGAATAAACGAAACATCTCTAAGTTAATGTTTACACCAGCAAGAATATATTTTGATTTATTCAGTTATTCTATTTATACACACAAACACACATGCACAAAAACAAACACTGTGTTTTTAAAAATGCAATAATTTCTTTATGACTTCTAAATAGCCAATCTATTCACTTTTGTTTGGAATTGTTCTTACTGACAATCAAACTCTAAAATGACTTATAAAACATTTGAGAATTGGCTAATGTATTTCATGATCTCATATCTCTCAGATGTGTTTCATTTCCAGAGAAAATGAAGTGACAATCACCTAATTATTAACTCCTAGGGCACTTTTTAATAGGAGGTCTGGTTGAATAAGCAATTTTGACAAAAACTACACTAAATTAATACAAATAGTACAAAAAAGCAGAAGAATTTAAATGTGGTGAAAGGAGTTGACACGAATAAAACCAAATTTCTTTAAACCAGGGATATAGCCACAATCTTAGTAAAAAGTCAACAAGCTCAAAAATTCGTAAATGTTTTCAGGCCTTTCAATGAGACAGAATATATGTGGAAGTTGAGCGTTCTAAGCAGCCTCAGCTATCATGGTTAATGGATAAATGCTAGAAATTGTAGTACAACATTATCTACATACATGGGGTTCCTTCTATCAACTTACTTCTAAAATTGATTAAAGTAAATTGAATTCTTACTGACCATAATTCAATGGGTTATTACAAAAGTACTAAATTTTTACATGACAGAAGTCAGAGGAGAGAGCTGAATGGGAAAGGGGGAAAGAGATTCAGGGTAACCACACCCTAGAATCTCTCCAGATATATCTATTAGGATAAAGCAAATAAACGAGAAGTCTTGATTGGATTTTGTTGGACCTGATATTATTGGTATGATTACCTCAAATACCTCTCTAAATCCATTGAAGAATAAACTTGATTCATAATGAAAGTTTTGCATTTGAATAAAAGTCTATGCGTACAGTATCTTGTAACATAAGTGTGAGTTCTAGTCCCATCTTAGGTATGAAAGCCAGCTGGATGACTTTAGGCCAGGGGTGTCAAACTCAAGGCCCGGGGACTTCCCTGGAAACAGTGAAGGACCAGCCCATGGTGCCTCTGCCAGTAAAAACAGAGCTTGAGAGGGTTAGATCTAAGCACACTGGACTGGATTCGGCCCCACG
>JANHFK010008469.1:4401-17865 GCA_036250565.1 Sibynophis collaris | reverse complement strand
AGCAGCAGTGAGAGCGACAATGAATCCGAGAGCAGCAGTGAGAGCGACAATGAATCCGACAGCAGCAGTGAATCCGACAATGAATCTGACAGCAGCAGTGAAAACGACAGTGAATCCGACAGCAGCAGTGAAAACGACAGTGAATCTGACAACAGCAGTGAGAGTGATAGCAGTAGTAGCAGCGAGAATGACAGTAAATCCAAAAGCAGCAGTGAGAGTGATAGCAGTAGCAGCAGTGAGAGTGACAGTAGCAGCAGTGAGAGTGAAAGCAGCAGCAGTGAGAGTGAAAGCAGCAGCAGTGAGAGTGAAAGCAGCAGCAGTGAGAGTGAAAGCATGCCTTTTGCCTGAAGGTCTCCCAAACTTTTGCTGGATAGTCCCTTTGTTTACCAGGAACATTTTCAGGTTACAATTATATTCAGACACTGCTTCATTTGAACAGGGGGAGGGGGGCAGTTTGCTTACTTTGCTTTTCAATACAGAATTATCTAATATTATATTTTGCACTAAGCTTAAATATTTCATCTCTGAATTATACAATATTCACAAATTGGAAAAAAATATAAGATATACATAGAAGTATCAACCTCAAATGAAAGTAATGTTAAAATGTATCCTGTTAGAGGGTTGTGTTTGGTAAAAAATGCATGTCGGACAATATTATGTACAACAATACAAATATTCAAAATAAGGCTACAAAAATCCAGTTTTCAGCTTAATATAGGCATAGAATGAACCACATTTTCAATGAAAAAATATAGTCTGGGAGAAATCAAACTATCAGTTTTTAGATAGAGAAATTCAGATTGGCCAATTTGATAATCTGTAATCAGTCTAAAAAACTCCCAGTTTGGAATTGGATTTTTCAAAACTGACATCCTTCAGCAAATACATTTATTTCATTCAATAATCTTTCCAATTATTTATTGCAGGGGTCCCCAATCCCTGGGCTACGAACCAGTACCGGGCTGCGGTACCAGGCCATGACACATTGGGAACTGGGCCGTGGCACATAAGGAACCGGCCCACACAAATGAGTAAAGCTTCATCTGCACATGCACAGATCAACATAGTGTGCAAAACTAGGTCCCCTCCCTGGGTCCATGGAAATTTTTTTCCTTACGGAACCGGTCCCTGGTGCCCAAAAGTTTGGGGGGCTTCTGATTTATTGGGTTTATTATCCCAGTATTTGCTATTTCTTTTTAAAACTGCAGAGCTGATCTGAAATTAATAATGATTGGAGGGCAGGGAAAATGTTTCAAAAGCACCACGAACCATAGATACAACATATTTCTGAAACTCTGGCCTGGCTAAAATATAGTTCCGGATGCTATTGCTTAAAGAAGTGTCTGGGAAATTCATTTTGAAGAAAAAAGAGATTCAACAGTCTGTGTCTGAGCACCACATTAAGATACGAAAAATATATTTTAAGAGCATTTGGGGTTTTTTATATTCTGAACCTCATAATTATCAGAACAGGATAAACATACAACTGCGGAAATGAGTCTGCTCTCTTTGGCACGCAAACCCATGCAATAATCCTCTTTTATTTATCGGAGTAGTCCTACAATGGGCATTATATGTAAACTGCACGATTGAAGAAATCTTGATGATACTAAGCAGAAATCACATGGGTGCCAATTCCATGATTAAATGTGGTTTGAAAATGGCTCTAACCTGGCCTTCTAAACAAGTATTTCACTCAACTGTGACTTATTCAACAAGCCATAATTAAAACATGGTTCAGCATCTGTAAACCCAAGTCTCGTTCAATGAACCACAATAAGTTGTGATCACATAGAAGATTAAGCCATAAACAAGTTGGATTCATACAGCTAACATCAAACAATCCACAATATGACATAGAATAATATGCAAACATGGTTAACTTCTTGCCATATTAGGCATGTGTCCATTTCATCCTGCAATAAACCCTCATATCTGCCCTTCAAAAACTGGAAATACTAAGATTTGAATCAAGATTATTTATTATGCCAAGCATGGTTCAATCATCAGGCTGCAGTTCCACCTTGTAGCAGTATTCTCATAATAAACAATACTTTTAATATTCCCTTCTTAAATTAAATTGCCCTTTTTTTACATTAAACTGTGGGCAACTCACAACCTAAGGATGAAAGCAAAAATTACCAACAATGAAACAATGAAATACTGTATATACCAACAATGAAAACAGTAAGACAAAAAAAATAAAAAAGATCCACCAATACAGCTAAACTTCACCTTATAAGAATAAACAGTTAATAAAATTGGATAAGATTATAAAAAAACAAAACCAAGAAGTGTAATGGAGAAGAACTTTCAAATTGCAAGCTGGCCAAAGAGAAACCACTTCCAGTTTTGGAGGCAATATGTGTTCTGAAGACTATTAGTGATTTTTTAAAAAAAAGTGTTTTTGAAAGCTTGTCTCCATATTGTGTCAGAAAACCTGGCTTTTCAAATGAGCTTGGGAGAAGCCCTTCCTGGAAGCTATTCCTAACATTCTTTGTGGGTGTTACAAGGAAGTGGCTGAGCTATGCGTGGGGAATTGAGGAAGCTGCTTGTTCCTTTCACAGTTCTCCTTCTACTTGGTTAAGTGCTTCTCTGCCTCAGTTGCTCATGTCTTACTAACAGGATGTGGCCAAGTTTTATTTCAGTCCAGCTGGGTGCAATTGGTGGTGTGAGGCTTCCTAATGTTTCTTCGTAACCATGGGCAAACCTTCTAGGAAGGGTCTTTTCGTATTCACATTGGTTCATTCTTTTTCGCCTATTTCCACATTAAACCCTTCTTAATTTTTAAAAAACTTTAAACATAGCTAAAAATATACATCAGCAATAGGAGACATTCAACATTTGATGAATAACTTAATCAGCCATAAAAGTGGGGTTGCATCCATTTTAAATTCCTGAAGCTTCTTACTACAGTACTTTACTATGCACTTATCAACCTAAGAATAAGTGTTTTGGGAATGTAGGAGATCAATGAAAATAAAGATCACTTTAACTTATAACAGTGACCTTTCCTCATCTATGACTTCAAGATGTCTTCATATTCCCACTAACCACATTTAGAGTTTTGGGGCCTGTAGTTTGATAAATTTCAAGATATTCCTGTAATTAAAAAAAATAATACGGAGTTCATTAGTGAGTGGGTTTGTTCAGTTGTAGATTTATTTCCAAATACAGATAGTTCTCAATTTACAATAGTTCATTTGGTGACCATTCAAAGTTACAATGGCACTGAAAAAGAGACTTATGATCATTTTTCACATTTATGACCATTGGCATCTCCATGATCACCTGATCCAAGTTCAGACGCTTGGTGATAGATTCATATTTATGACAGTTGTAGTGTTCCGGGATCATGTGAACAACTTTTGTGACCTTCTAATAAGCAAAGTCAGTGGGGAAACCAGATTCATTGAACAATCGTGTTATTAACTTAAGAACTACAATGATTCACTTAACAACTATGACAAGAAAAGTCGTAAAATTTACTTAACAACTGTCTTGCTTAGAACAGAGATTTTGGGTTCAATTGTGGTCGTAAGTTGAGAACTACCTGTATTATTCAGAGCCATTCAATATGTCTCCCCTATGTTAAAAAGGAAAGCTACTTTTTGAAGTAAGCCTTAAAGCCAGATTTCCAAAATAGCTTGAGTCTTCAGCAACAAAAACAGATGCAATGGAAATATGGATAAAATTCCACCTGAAGTTCCCACTTCCCCAAATCTCTCTACAGCAAACATACAGCTTTATTGCATTAATGCCACAAAGGGAAAAATCAGCAAATTGCCTTTTAATTTAAAAGCTATTCCAAGCATCCTCCTACCTAATGGCTGTCAAGCCAGAAGACATCATTAGCCCTCAAATAATGTTATTGAAAGCAACTCTTGAGACAAACCAATTATTTGTACAACACTTATGTTAGCAGGAAGCATCTTTCTTTCAGGTATGAGAGCATCCTGGCTTTATGCAAGGATGACATTGCAATTGTTTACACTCATAAAGCTGCCTTCATGTGAAACACCATAATTTTAGAAATCCAAATGAACCCTTAGTGAGATCGTTCATTAAAAAAAAAAAAGACAGTCTAGTCATTTTGAGAACCACAGCTTATTTTTAGGAAAACTATCCTTCTGGGGGCAGAAGGGAAGCGTAGGCAGGCTAGATGGATGGTGACAAGTGATGACATCACCCTCTTACCCAAGGCAGCTGATTGGTCCTCTCTTTACTGCCGCAGAGTTTAAATTCATGCACTCTCATAGAGGATACTAATTCCTGGGATTTGAAAATAGGATTCAATTTTTTTATGCTGTAGGGGAGTTATTTTTTCTTAAGACAAGGATTTCTGGATTGAGCCATTGGAATAAGTAAAGGTAAAAGAATAATTTTCTATTTTGTTCTGAAATTGTTAAGAATAAAAATACTAATGCAGAAAACATCTGTGGATATGTAGTGATAGTGAAAGAAATTAGAGAATAAGTAGATTATCATTACCTGTAAAGGCTATAAATCTTAAAAATAAGCTTTAATTATTTCATCTTTCAAATATGTACATGTTAAAGTGTAGAATGAGAACCTTATAGGGAGGTCCTCTTAAAAAGTAAGATTTTAAAAATTATTTTAATAATCAATAATTAAAATATCTATTATGTATTATGTATGTATTTTTTAACTAAAATGTTAATGAGTATAAATAAAACAAATATATTTTGAATATAAATTAATTTCACCTTTGTGAATAAGATTTACTTAGATTTAATTAATAACTGTGGTTATTAGGTGATTTTCAAAAGCAGGAAAATTTATTCCTAGATATCAATTAATGGGACAAGGGAAAAACTTGTAGATTCATTAATTTTGGTTAGGCAAAATTCAAACTAATAAAACATTCTGAGTTGTTGTGATTATATATGTAGTGTGGAGAGAAAGGGCTAATTTATAGGACCAGGATGCATATAAAAAAACCATCAAACATTGCTATCAATACACTATGAAAAGACCATGTATATATAAACTTACATACATAAAGACGTTTATGATGGTCTCTCCTCTGTTGCCATGGTCATGGCAGTACAATCAGTAGTCTTACAGTTATAAATATTTTCTAGGTCTATGTTCTAGGTTTATTTTCTAGGTTTATTTTCAACATCTGTTTCATAGTCATTGACACCTTCTGCCTATTTCTATCAGTTTTTTTTTAAAAAATAAAAAGCACAACTTTCCAAATTCACAAATAATTATCTGGGAGGAAAAGTCCTTGTCTTCCTATAGTAAATATGGTATATCTGATTAGATGTTGTTTCTGAAAATTGTGTCTTGGAAAGCTAAATCTGGCAGCCTAGGGATCAAATCTGTCTTGCCATTTACTTATGCCATCTTATCAATAGCCTATTGATCTGTATGAGCTAAGATATATTTCAACACAATAAAAAGGAAGTAACAATCAGAGATCCTTGCCAGTGCTATAAACAATTGCTGATTTGGGCACCTATCTTTTATTGTTACAGACATCGTAAAATAAAAATGAAGATAATTGGTCTTTTGCTCATCTCATTATGGAGTCTCTGCTGGGCTCGTCCTGTAAGTAGTCTTTAATGTTTTAAGGTGATTCAAAATGTTCTTCCAAAAGCTTGAAATGACATTTGCCCCTCTAAGCCACAAGTATTTATTTATTGATAACATTTGTACAGCCATCCTTTTTAAAACCAGATTCTGAGTAGCTCATAATATATGTACAGTAAAAATATTTATTCCCCCTTCTAATATTTTCAGGTATCCAGATACCCAGGTGCACACCACAGCAACTCCAAAGAACACTGGGTAAGTAAATCAACTTCAATATTTGTTTTCAAACTGAGATTATTTTAGAAATTGTCCTTATAACATCTGTGCAAAATCAGAGTGTAAACAGGTGTGGAACCTTGTGGGACTGCTGAAAGGACTGCATTTAAATAGGAGATAGGTGTTGTTGTATCCATCCCCCTATTATTAATATAGATGGTCTCTTTGATATCCCCTCCCCAGGGCTGTCTTAACAGCATTATGGATCCTGGGCAAAGCGGTGTACTGGGGCCCCAACTACTCACAGGAATAAAAATGTAAATGGTTGATAAAATTAAACATATATTTTATTGGCACTTCCAACAAAATTGGTGTTGGTATGGGCCCCCTATGCTCGTGGAGCCCACGGGCAAGTGCCCATCAGGCCCATGCATTAAGATAGCCCTGCCCCCCACAATCTATGCTAGAATTGTGAAAAGCCCTCCCTCAACAGAGAGGGAAGGATACAACACACCCTATCTCCTGTCTACAATGTAATCATTTTAATGGCCTCAACAACTCTCAGAAAGTTAACAACTGACTCCCAGAGTGACTGCAAAGAATATAAATCCTTCCATTTCCCCTCCAGCCAATTAGAACTGAAGAAGCTTCTTGGATGAGAGGTGAAATATTTTCAGAGAGAAAATACCCAAGAAAGACCAGTTACCTTTTGGAAAAAGCACTTTTGGGATAGCCATGACCAGATGATTAAAAATCTCCATAGACAACTCTTCATACTTTTCTTATGCTCACTCATAAATTTTCTCTCTTCTTCAGCTGTTCTCTTATGCTTTCTTGCTCACTCTGTCTAATTCTATGGCTCTTGATCTGTCTCTTGCTCTGTCACTTATCTGCTCCATTGCTTGTTCCCTCATTCATGCAGTCTGTCACCTGCACTGCTATTTGCCTCATTGCTCACTCCACTGCTCACATCTCACTCATCCCGTCTGTTACACAACAATCCATCGCTTCCTCTCATTTAAAAAAAAAGCTACAATGAAGGCTTCTGACAGTTGCTAGGGAGTGGATTTTCCTACCTCTGCCAGTGCTGTTCCAATGTCCAAGCTGCTGATCAAACAGAGTTCATTGAACCCATGTAAATTTTGCCTTCTGAGGTGACATCTGCCTGAATCCTTCTGGCCTTCAAATCTGGCTCTGCCTGGGGCCCCAATGGGGGCACACTTTGCTCTGAAGGTGATGGATTGACTGAGAGTAAATAATCCATAGTGTTTGTGCTCTTAGTTTTAACCTTTTATTTAATTGTTGTTAATCTTAATTTTAATGCTTTTAATGTTTGTATATCTATATTTAATGCTATTCTAAGCATCCCAGGGTCACTTGAGATAGTGAGTTAGGTGGCATATTAATTAATTAATAATAAATTCAGAACTCTTATAATGCCTGACTAATGCTTCTTATAAGCTCAGCCAAGTGGACATGGAGGGAAATTTTAAAGAGACCTCACATCCTGTCTCCCAACTCACAGATTAGAAACTGTAGTAATGAGGCTAACGTGGAGAGTCTGGATTTGTTATTCACAGGGGATACATTGCAAATCCAATGGATTGTGCTGTATCAAGATTCTTAATCACCCTGCAGATACTATGGATACATTCCCTCCCATTGTAAGCAAGGAGATAAGATCCTTTACATAGAAAAGGTGGCAAAAATGTTTCATTTCTGAGTTCTGTCTTGCCAATAGAAATATCATCAGATGGTATATTCCTTGAAACATCTGATATTAACTTGCTCTTGGGATGACAATAAGATAATCTTGTTTTTATATTATAATATGAATACGTACAAGATATATCTAGCAATGCAGCCTCTTATTTCCATTTCTTGGATAGTCTATTTCAGTTGAAGAAGGCTTGAACAAGAGAGCTGACTCTACAGATCTTAGCGATGAAGATGCAGGAAACAGACTAAGCTCAAGCACAGAAGACAGAAGAAGAGATCTTGGCGACAACAGCTGTGAAAGTTGTGAAAGCAACAGCTTCCCCAGGGAGGTTTCCAGCAGTAGCCTTGAGAGCTTTTCAGAAGATGATCATGAAAGGAGCATTCAGGACAATGAAGAGGGAGGTTATTTCAGACATCAGATGGTCTATAGGAAAAGGACAGACAACAAGGATTCCAACTATCACCGAAAGGAATTAAATAAGGAGAGCTCTGATGATGAATCTGCTGGCAGAACATCATTGGTAGGTCTTCAAAGCTTTCTTGTATAAGCACCAAAGTGCAATGGATGGGTTATTTTGATATTAGAAATTTTTTTTAGGAAGCTATGAATAGTCAACATTTATTAATACAAAATGCAATTAATTTAGGGCATGGGGAAGGAGACCAAAGGTCTATGGAAGATTATAAGACGGTCTGATGAATGATTACAAGGATTCTTTACATTTTTAACTGTATAAAACCCATTTTAGGGGCCAGAGTTCAGTTTGGATGTGTTTCTTACCTTTAAATGATAGAAAATTAAAATGTCCATTTTTTAATATTATGATTTGTGAAAGATTTAGAGTTGCAACATGGATTTCAAGGATACCATGGATTACAGAAGTGGAAGCAGCTGCCAGCTATTCAGAAACAAAAATACCAGTTTAAATATAAATTATTAAATATACATTGTTGTTATGATTACAAATCATAAATTAAATTTTGTGACCATTGCTTTAGAAAGGCCCTTCAGTAATGTAGGAAATAATGTTATATACTTTAAAATGTAGTTAGAGATGCACTTTAATGAATGAAACTGGATAGAAGTCACAGCTACAATTATTCTATGAAACCTATAAAGACTTACAATGAGTCTAATGTGTCTCCCCCCCCCCCCGTTTGTCTTCTGGCACAGGAGGACCAAAGTGAAGGTCACCTTTTTGGGGCTAACAAAATATCCAAAGAACAGTTTGATGTTGAGAATGACGGCATGGTTTATACCCCAGAACAAGTCCTTTATACTTTTGTGGAGAGAGGGGGAAGTGATCTAACAGCTGAAGAATATACCAGTGGTGATGACTCTTTAGATGGAAATAATGATGAAGATCCTGGGCACACTAAATCTCCAACTGAAGTAGATGCTCTGCAACCTCCAGCAACTCATGGAGAACAGGATGGTGGTCATACCAGAGGCCGACATTCTGATGATAGTAGCAGCAGTAGCAGTAGCAGTAGCAGCAGTGAAAGCAGAAACCTTGAGAAAGAGGACAACCACGTTATTGATTATGGCAGAAGGCATGGAGGTGATAGTTACAGTAGCAGCCAAGAGGATGGATACGATTTTCATAGTGAAGAAATGCAAGGAGACGAGCCAAGGACTTTTGAGAGCCACGGCAGTGATTCCCATATGCTTCCTGAGGCTATTCATTCAAAAGAAAGCAGCCAAGAAATCCATAGCAGTAGCAAAACAGTAGAACATTTTGAAAGGAAAGCATATCATTATGTTGATGGTGATTCAGATGAAGATAACAGCCCTGAATATGAACAGAACAAATCCTTGAAAGAAGGTGATGATAATTCTGAGGTAGACAGCCACCTAGTAGAAGATATTAGTCAATCAATAGAAAATGTTCCCAGTCAATCCAGGGAAGATGAAACCAGTCATTCTGGAAAGTCTGTAGAGAGCTCATCCAGGGAACAATCTAGGGAGAATCTCAACAGCCATTCTAGAGAAGATATGCATAGCCAATCCCAAGAAGATGATAAGCACAGCCAGTCCAGGGAGCATGATAAGCACAGCCGGTCCAGGGAAGATGATAAACACAGCCGGTCTAGGGAAGATGATAAGAATAGCCAGTCCACAGAAGATGATAAGCACAGTTGGTCCAAAGAAGATGCAACCAGAGGGCATAGTCAGAGCCAATCTAAAGAGAATACGAGCAGCCATTCCAGAGAAGATAAACATAGCCAATCACAGGAAGATGATGTTCATAGTCAGTCCATAGAACTCTCTAGACAATCAAGAGAGAATGAAGACACAGTATCTGAAGAAGATGTAAAGAGTGAATCCACTGAAGATACCAGAAGCTCCCAAGAAAAAGTTGTGCAAAAGTCTAAAGAGACAGAAGAGGAATCAAACGAGCACAATCCTAGCAAATCTCAGGAGAGTCACTCTGTTGAAAAATCAGGAAACATGCCACCAAGAGCCACTGAATCCAGAGAATTCAAGTGGCATCACAGCAGATCAAGTGAGAAGAGCTCCTCTATGGAAGACAGCGAAGAGTCAGCTGAAGACACGAAAGAATCAGTTGAGGACGACAGCAGATTGTCTCAAAGTGCATCATCTGAGAGCAGCAAAGTATCCGAAGAAAGTGCCAGCAGTGATGACAGTAATTCAAATGAAGGGCAAGATCAGCAGAGCAGATCATCAGAAACCAGTGAATCCAAAGAGGAAGTCAGCAATTCTATTGAAAGACCCAGTCAGTCCAGCCAGTCTGACAGCATGGAAGATAACAGTTGGTCAAGGAGCAAGGAGCTTGAAAGCCGAAAACTAATGCTTGACTTTTACCATAACAAACCCTTTAGTGATTATGATGATAACGATTGCCAGGATGGGTATTAATTTAATGCACGAAAAACAAAGAAACCCAACTTTGTATAATAGTCGGAGGTCAGGATTCTTTCTTTTAACTTATTTAATTGTTTTAGAAATGTGAAAGTTGGCAGTAGAAATGGTAATTCTAAAAGAACCAGAGGCTCCAATGAAGCACAAATTCACCTAAGAAATGTCAAAGAAGATGAAATCATTTTCTGCAAAATTTGACATGCATTGATTGCTGTGGAATTAAGTTCAAAGAAAAATATCAGTTAAAGATGGGTGATAATTTCTCAGATAAACAATTGGGGAATTTTGCAGAAACTGAGAGTTTGGATAACAGTGACATCTGCCTGTAGATTTCCTTCACAAACTCTTTCGGATGTCATTTAATACTTTTTTAGAGGCTGATATTCATTTCTTTCACATAGGCCTACTAAAAAAAAAAAAGTTTACACACATGCACATACATGTTCACAACAATCCAAAGACATGTGGTTGACTGCTGTTTTAAATTGTGTCTATGATCAATTTAATAGGAAGTTTTCCCTTTAAGTACACAGGGTTCCCCACCATTATTATTATTTTTTGATGCACGGATGCCCCTACCCCCTAATTTGCACTGCTGAAATCTGATGGCACAATACAGATCCTCCCATACTAGGAACCATCCAACAATAAATCTTTGGGACAAAATCCCAATTCTTTGTCATAATGTCAACAGATTATCAGCACACTTGCTATGGGTTTGGAGGAAGAAGAGGAATAACATGTTAATGACATAGGTACAACATTTGTGTATTAAGATTAGACTCAATGGTTTGTGACTAAGTGGCACTTAAAGAAATTTAGTTACTACAGGGACTGCACAGAATGAGACAAAGAGAATACATATCCTATGTTAAATTCCAATGCACGTCAGCTGGTCTGCAGCCTTAGAAATATCATTAATAATATGGGATGTATGTAATATTTTGTAATAAATGTATAGCTGTATTGGAAAATATTATATTTTAATCCCTTCTTTTTATACAAAGTGGACTTAAATTATAAAATAAAGAAATCCTCTTCTTAGCAATAAAAGTTTTTTAAAAACCAAATAATTGATTGCCTGCTTTAATATTTATGCTTGGAGAGACTTTAATATATTGTATTAAGATTTGAATTCCGGCGTGTCACAATAATAGCATAATATATATGGATTTGAGAAATAGAAATGCTTCCTCCTCATACACTAGTTTTTAAACAAAAACATTTGGAAAAAAGTAAGGAGATTTTTTTTTGAGAGTAAGCGCAATTAATCAGTGGAATAGCTTGCCTTCTAGGGCTGTGAGTGCTCCATCACTGGAGGTTTTCAAAAATAGACTGGACAACTATTTGACTGGGATGGTATAAGACTCCTGGCTCTTGCCTCGAAGACCTCCAAGATCCATCCAACGCTATGATTCTATGAAAATTCAAGAGAAACAGGTTTTCAAAAATTATGCACACATAACTAGGCCTATTACCAGATCTCTTACATAACATTTTGGAATTTATTGGAAAAAGCAACTTAGAATGTCCCAAAGGTATTTTTCAAAAGGCAATTGGACTTTCTTGTTTTTTTCCCTTGAAAACATTTTCAGTGTCCAGAATTCCCAGCAAATCATTAGTTGTGCTAGCTGGGAATTTTAGAACAGTATTGGAGAAGACTAGGTTGGGGAAAAACTACTGTATCACGATATCTGGATAACTGCTGAAACAAAAAGGGCTAGCCCTTCCTCCCCATTCACTGAAAACAGTATGGTATATTTCTGAACTCATGTAAATTAAATGCTACCATTTTTTCCTTCCACACCATGTAACATGACAATATCCCTTGGCTAGAAGAGATTTCTGTCTAGGAAACCTAAAGCATTTGCAGGTAGAGGCCCAATAATGTTTCTTTATTTGGGCATAGCATGTTACATTAGCAAAGCAACTGTATTTAGTTAATATGAGTTTAAGTTTTAGTATGTTGTATGAAACCAATCATTGTTTAGTTTTTCAAAATATTTCTCATATAAGCAGGATTCCTAACACAGTGCTTGAATCCCCTCAAGTATTCCTTTACAGATTTGACCCTGAGTGATGGATGCTTCCTCAGAGCAAGGCACAAAGTCACAGTGTTGTGAGAGGACAGATACACTGTTACAAGCCTATAATTTAACTTTAACGGAAAAGTTGTAAAAATTGCAACTTTGCAAACAGCCAGAAAGTGGCACTGCTGTGTAAATCAAGCATTGTAACTATCCAGCTGTTTTTGGCTGGATTTGAATATTTGCTGGGCAAACATTCCATAGAAGTTTAGAATGTAGAATAATAGAGTTGGAAGAGATCTTGGAGTCCAACCCTCTGCTCAAGCAGAAGACCTATATAATGCCTGACAAACATCTATCCAATCTCTTCTTGAAAACATCCATCCCTCAGGAAATTTCTCCTTTGTTCTAGGTTGGATCTCTCCTTAATTAAGTTTCCATCCTGACATTCAACATGTTGTGTCTCTACATGATATGATAAAAAATGGGAATTGTAGAATTGAGTCCAATTGGAAATGTGCCTACAGCAATGCATAATGATTTGCATAAAGATTAGTTTCTTTGTATGAAACACATACTGTTTTCTTAAGACCACTTTTACTGCCAGCACCACCGATTGAGACAGATCTATGCCTAGTTCCAGTACAAACTTGTATAATACTTCCAGTTCTACATTCCATGTCTAAGTAGTCTGTTTTCTACTTGCAAGGAAATCATGTATCTCACAAAGCTTGGAAACACCTCTGATGTTAACATCTCGATTTTCCATGTATGTAAATATACTAATACATGTACTAATTAATTTACATACATTCATTTTAAATATTTATCTCATTTCTTGCCATTCTTGCATATTATCCAGTATTCATCCTTACATTGCCTGCCAATTCACTGCAAAGTAGTTTTTTAAAAAAAAGATTGGACTTAACTTCCTGTTGCCGAAGCGGACGGACATGCTGGGGCAAGCTCCAGCCCTGGAGTCCGGCTTTTTGATCTTTTGGTGGGCTCGTATTGAGCCAGGGTACCCTTGGAGGGGGTACCTGCTGAAAGGGC
>JANHFK010008467.1:30916-42753 GCA_036250565.1 Sibynophis collaris | reverse complement strand
GGAACTAGAGATCAAATTGCCAACATACGCTGGATCATGGAGAAAGCTAGGGAGTTCCAGAAAAACATCTACTTCTGTTTTATTGACTATGCTAAAGCCTTTGATTGTGTGGATCACAACAAATTGTGGCAAGTTCTTAAAGAGATAGGAGTACCAAACCATCTTATTTGTCTCTTGAGAAACCTATATGAGGGTCAAGAAGCAATAATGAGAACTGGATACGGAACCACTGATTGGTTCAAAGTTGGGAAATGAGTCTGGCAAGGGTGTATACTGTCACCCTGCCTATTTAACTTATATGCAGAGCATATCATGAGAAAGGCGGGGCTAGATGTATCAAAAGTTGGAATTAAGATTGCCGGGAGAAATATCAACAACCTCAGATATGCAGAGGCTAGCACTCTAATGGCAGAAAGTGAAGAGGAACTAAAGAGTCTCTTGATGCGAGTGAGGAAGGAGAGTGCAAAAGTTGGCTTGAAACTTAATATTAAGAAAATCAAGATCATGGCAACTGGCCCTCTCAATTCCTGGCAAATAAATGGGAAAGAAATGGAGGTAGTGACAAGATTTTATTTTCCTGGGCTCCAAGATCACTGCAGATGGGGACTGCAGAAATTAAAAGACGCTTGCTCCTGGGGAGGAAAGCTATGGCAAATTTAGACAGCATTCTAAAAAACAGAGACATCAACCTGCCAACAAAAGTGCATATAGTCAAGGCTATGGTTTTCCCAGTTGCAAAGTATGGCTGTGAAAGCTGGACCATAAGAAAGGCTGAGCACCAAAGAATTAAAGCCTTTGAACTATGGTGTCAGAGAAGACTCCTGCGAGTCCCTTGGACTGCAAGGCGGTCAAACCGGTCAATCCTAGAGGAGATCAACACTGACTGCTCTTTAGAAGGCCAGATCCTGAAAATGAAACTCAACTTTGGCCATCAAATGAGAAGGACTCACTGGAGAAGAGACTAATGCTAGGAAAGACTGAGGGTAAAAGAAGAAGGGGACGACAGAGAATTAGGTGGCTGGATGGAGTCACTGAAGCAGTAGGCGTGAGCTTAAATGGACTCCAGAGGATGGTAGAGGACAGGAAGGCCTGGAGGAATGTTGTTCATGGGGTCGCGATGGATCAAACACAACTTCGCAACTAACAACAACAACAAAAATGCTTTTAACTCAGAATATAGCCTCATTCATGTGATGCAATAGACTCTGGTTTATTTGAGTTAACATCAAAATGGAGACCTCTGTCTTACCAGCAAACGTTTTTGAGGACTTCATGTAAGTCAACAATCTGGCTCTGCAGGCATCACAACATAAGGATCTTTGCAAATGGCAACTGCAGGACCACAAAGTTTAATAAAATGTAAACAAAAAAAATGGCTGCCAACTTTTGCAAGACCCCTAAATCTATTTTAGATAGATTTGATATCATGCTCTTTTCTGTTGTGCTGCCCGTCTCATAGAACAGATACTCCCTTGAGTTTCAGATGGCTTTGACCTTATTGGTTTTCTGGAAGAACTTGAAGACTGGGCTTTTTCCTCAAATGGTGGGACCAGGAATGTAATGGAGCCCAATATTCTTGTTTCATGAATTGTGATACAGTTTTGCAAGGAGCATCAGTTATAGTTTAAAACAACAACTACTCTACACTGTCTTATGCCTTTTATACAATACTGTGTTATTTTATCCCTGAGTTTTGTTAACCATTTAGAATTACTTGGTTAAGATGGAGGAACTATATAAATGAATGAAACAACCAACCAACCAACCAAATTCTTCAAACAAAACTGCAATGATACCTCTTTAATACCTCTTTGCTGCCATCTTGTGGTTATTCAGATTTCTGCAGCCTGCCCTAGGGTGCTTAGTGGACTACAATCTGGACAAATTTACACCAACTCTCAACATATCTGGGAAGCGCTGGCTCAAACATTAGGAAATGTCTAATTTTTTAAGATGCCACAGGTGTCTTAGTTGATTTTATTATGAAGAAAAAGATTATCCCAATGAAAATGGGGATTTCAGTATTATTTTAAAACTGAACACAAGTATGAAAAACACATTATTGTTAATTACTCTTTAGCTTCATTCACTGTTCAGATGTGGGCCATAACAGCCAATTCTGCCTGTGAAAGTTTCTGGAGCGCTTACAAACATAGCTTAGTCATGGCAGTGATTAAGGAAGCAAAAATGTAAACAAAACCAGTGCATAAATCTTCCTGGCCCTGTGGAAGTAGTGCAGGATTGCTCCAGACTGTATTTTCCACTCCTTTGTCTTGTTCAGTTTCAGATACACTAAGGCATATGAGTCTCACCTCTTCCCCTACAGAACTGAAGATGTTTCTTGGATGAAAAGCAAAACATCATAAAGAGAAAAAACAAAGAAAGTCCGGTTGCCTTTGGAAAAAGCACCTTTGGAACTCTTCCCTTTCAGATAATTTAATACATATTCTTGTCTAATGGCCACCATTAGAATTCCTTTGCAAAAAAAAAAATCTCATTACTGCTTAATTATATGCATCCATTTAAACCATATTTTCCTTGTATTCATTGACAATAATTTTGCTTATGTTCTGATAAGTTACAAATGCTATGTGCACATTTATGGCTCCATAGTGACAGCAGGTAACTGATCTTAGCTGACCTTGAAAACCTAGGTGGGTCAGATCTGATTAGTTTTTGGAGGGGAAATCACTAAGAGAACCCTGTCTTCTAGACTAGATTAGAAAGCTCAAAACATGCTTTAAATGTACCCATGAAGTCATCTTCTACTTCTGTCTGTGTGCCACTCCTCTTCTGACAAGTAGAGAAAAAAAGAATTACACCAATGACTGGCATAAAGAAAGGCTGATTAGGGGGCATTGCCAGATATATGAAACACCATTTTTATTTCATGCCTTATATGTTGCTGGGATGGCAGATCCCAGGAAATAAAAGTACCTCCTAGCTCCAATCTGAAGTGTTAATGGATTATATCATATCTTTGATCAAGATCAATTCTTTAATTCCAAGACTCCATTTCTTCCCAACTGATTTGTTTTGAATTACATACAATGAATATAATTTACTTTGATTATTTTAAAAGTGAAACAGACTTTTAGGGGGAATAGATAGAACTGAATTAAAATACATAGCTGGACACAATATGACTATTTTCTCTCGGTCGAGTTTCTCTTTTGAAAAACAAAAAATATTTTATATTAATTTTATCATAAGATATAGCTACCTTAATCTAATCTTTGTATTTTAGTTGAATGCAAATAGTTTTGAGATTTATAGTACTAGGTAGGCAGCAGTCTTTCTCTCTCTCTCTGTCTGTCTCCTATTTGGGAGTCCAAGTTGTTTTGTCCAAGTGAATGAATTGTTCCCTTCATGCAAAGCAACCACCCTCAATTCTTCTGATTTGGACAGTGAATTTTAAGAAGGTATGTACGGTATGTGAAGTGCGATGACTCTCTGATAGCACTGTAATGATAGGCGAATACAGTACAAGGTCTACAAAATCTAATTTTTACTAGAACCAGGACTTTTTAGGCAAGGCAGTGAGGACAGTTGCTTACATTAAAAACAGCATTCTAAAGTGTGGATAAGGATTTGAAGTAAACATTTTTTTCACCATTTTTCTAACTGATCAGTTAGATAGAATGTAAAATCCTGTGGCTATTTCAGGTTTTTCTACACCCTCCCATCGACTGAGCCATTGATTTTAATGGATTGAAAAAGCAATGGAGAGGACAGGAAAATAACACTGATATAGCAGGCAGCGAAAAGAAAGTAGATAGGAGGGACCTTCCTTAGAATACTGATAGCTGCCATGTAGGCAGTCTATAACTCTAGGCAGGAAAGGATTTCCTATGGCTCAAATATGTCTTTGCAACCTTCTGACCCTACTAGCCAGTTTTGCTGAAAATGAAAGACGTGGTTTTTCTTATATTTTATGATGGGAAACAGATAAACACTGTAACATAAGCTCTAAAATAGGCATGTCACAGTTAAAAATCAAACACATTCTACCTACTTGTATATTGTAATATGGTTTCATCTGGGGTTTATTTATTTTTTTGGTTTTCCACCTTCCAAAAATATTAATTCTAGCCTTAATCTTCAAAGAGAGTTATCAATACCTGGCCTAAAGCAGAAAGTCTAGATTTGGAGTGAAAGAATTCTGAGCCATAAGCGAATATAGTCATTGTGCTTCCTTAGAAAAACCTGCTTCTGGATACTATGTATTTTAATTGGTAAAGTACTAGATAATTTTGTCATTGCTGTTAATAAAACCCCTTTCTTATAAAATGGTTTATAAAATGGTTTATAAAATGGGCTGCACTGAAGTGTGTAAAGGCAGAAATTGGACCTGCCAGATAAGATTTATTTGATTTTCAAAGCAATCTGGAACAATTCTTAGCTATTTTCTCCTGTCTCTTTAAATCTATCTCTGTTCTTCTTTTGGAAACATCTGACCCAATAACCATAGTCACACCTGTCTAATTATTATGTTCATTGGTTTGAAAAGTAATATCAGTTTCCCAAGACAGATTCATTAGCAGTGATTTTAGGAGACTGCATTGACCATAGCTTTTGCACAGACAGCATGTTTGATGTCACTGAATTCAAGACAATTTGCTTTTCATTGATAAACGTTGAATGGTTGTAGTAATATTGACCTAGCAGCGTTGATAGTCACATCTCAGTCTTCTTAAACTGAGTGGTCTCCAGATCTGTGGATCTTAAATCCCAGAGATCCTCAGCAGCAGGGAGGTTCTCAGGAAATCTAAGAGTTGAAACCAGTTGAATGTAAGAAGGATGAAAATGTATACAGTATTCATTTCTCCCCTCCCTCTCATCAATCCAGTTTGGGGAAGGATGATAATATGTATGAAATTGGATTAAAGAATGTTTCCTATGTTAGGCAGAGAAACCTATGGACTACAATTCCCGTGAGCCCTCTGTCCTCACTAGGAGTTATAGTTTAGCAACACCTGAGGTCACATAGCATGTTAGCTGCATTATGCTTGTGTTATTCAAACCAGTCCGTTTAATTTAATGGGGAAGCCTCAGTCTCATTTCTCTCCTACCAATTGACTCCCTGGTATAGTGTAATAGTTGGTTCCTAGATTGATAAAGATTCAGAAGACACCCTTAAGTAAACAGCCAGCTTCTCCATTATTGTGGAAAGACCTGCCTTGATAGCTTGTGGGAAATCTGTTAGAAAGAGAATGAAACAATTTCTCCCCTCATCCATTTTGGGATATATTGGTTCTAAATGATAAAGAATTCAGTTGTGGGAGAAGTTGTAACCCTTTTCCTTTTATCTCTCAATAAATCTTGCTAAAGAGAACTCGGTTGTATTCATGCATGGAAATAATCATGATCCATTTTAGGAAGTGAGCAAAAAGGTCCGTGATTGAGCTATATCTGGGTAAGTCTCTGGAGTTTTTCTTGTTTTTCTTCTGTTTATGGAAATATAATAAGAGTTCTCATAAGGTGGTCATGACAGAAGTGATTCAGAATTAAAGCACTTAATGGTGCTACTCATTAAAAAGCTCACAGTGTTCCTCTCCCTGCTTTTCCCCCCAACTGCAAAGATGGTAGGAACTCATCCATAGTATTAAATCCAAGCAATTAAATTTAGCTTCTTTAAATTCTGCTTGCTGTTTCAGCTGGAATAAATTACTCTGGTGCTTCCTTATCTGGAATTAGTTGTAATTCTGAGTCGCAACTCAGCCCAGGGGGGTGCCAGGTTTCCTTCTGTTATTGTATTTTTAAAAGATTGTATGTTGGGGAAAAGCTTTGTAGCTATTCTCTGGATCTGTTTCAAGCCATTTTTTACAAGCCAGGTGATCTTTAGTATGAGCAGCTAGTTTTCACAGATTTTTTTTTTTTTGATATCCTGAATCCACTTTTGGCAGCTTCTCACAATCCACAGAGAGCAGGGTTTTTGTCAGCTGCACGAGAGGCAACGGATAGTCTACTCTACTGCTTTTCTGGAGCAGCTTTTACAAGTTACAATTTCAGCCCCTTTAATGTTTATTGCGTTTACACTTTGAAACTAAGGGATTCTTATTTGCTTAAGTAGATGAAATTAACTTTACATTCTGTGGGTCTCCACGCGTCTCCTGGGGTTTTTAAAAATGTAAAAATAAACACACGGCATAAACTCCATCCCAGTGGTTTTAAAGCATTTGTATCTAGTCCACCCAGCCTTTGTAGATTTCTTATGCCCTCCCTTCAGGTGGAAAATGATTCTAGGCATAAGATGAGGATGAAAAGAAAGCTACCAATGTATGAGCTGCAAAAAACTCAGGTGACCACTAGATGGCAAGGAGCCTTCTTAACTCTGCCATTTAATTGTTGTATGAAGCCTTATATAGATAGGGTGGTTATGCTGGGTGAACTTGCTACCCAAGCAAATTCAGGCACTGTATGGCTCAGTTGATAAGCTAGGGTTAATTACTGTATGTGAAACAAATAACTGAGTACAGCATTCCTCAGAACTATGGAACCAGAAAGGGAACATGACGGAGGATTGCTGGCTTCAGATCCTTGTTTGATATATATTAGATTCCTCTCCAGGAAAGGAGGGGGTTTCCTAATAGCTTTTCAGCCGACAGACCTGGCCCCTGAAGGGTACGAAGCCTGAAAACTATTCAGACAAATGCTAAATTAAGTACGAAACCAAAGAGCATTAAGCAGCACTAAAAGACAGAACATCCCAAAGTAGGATATTTAGATCAAGTTGAATTATGTAGAGAATGGCTTTTATAATATAAACATTTCCTGAAACACAACAAGAACTGCAATTAATTATCTAATTGGCTTGCAGGCTGGTCCAAAGTATGTTTGCTGAAGAGTGCTTTCCATTCATTTCATTGAGCTTTGCTTCTGACGGTTAGAGAAGATTATTTTTGATAGGCTAGAAGATGCAGCTCTTAAATTACTGTATATTCCTGTGCTGGATTCTGCCCAGCAAGACAGACCCAAATAAGAAAGAAGATTAAGTGAATGACCAGATTGTTTATCATCCTGGTTGCATTTATCTCTGTTTTGTTTTCCCCCATCCCCCTTTTGTGCACTTGTCTCTTTTTCTTACCAAAATAATTAACTTCTCTCCCAGACAAGAAGATTCCATAATCTCTGACAGGCTTGGTTAGAGCAAAAATAAGATTCCCCTCCCCCCTCTCCTTTCCCTGTCTGCCTCCTTTTCAATTTCTCAGGTTGGCAGTAAAAAAAAAGACACACACAACAAAATGAAAAAGAGGCAACAGGCTTTGTGATGAGCTATGCTCAGTCTTATTAAATATGTATAATCATCACTCAGCTGTACAATGTGTCTCTTTTGAAATACCCTCCTTGAGGGCCTGCAATCTCCCATGGTAACCATGTTCCTTGGTTTTCTGAAGCATCATCAGAAGTTCCCAAGTAATTTCTTTTCACAGGGAGTTGGTATTCTTGTTTCGCATTATGAAAATTACTGTATTCACCAACCTGTTGCCCTGTAGATAGATCAGACAACATCTCCCATCAGCCCAGCCAGCCCAGAAAAGACCTTTCTTTCAAGGGGATCCTTCTCCTCCTGGAATCAGATTTTTATTTATATTGTAGCTGTAATATATTCACAGTTATAGTTGATTCTTTTGTTTACACAAATAGCATGTCTTTTTTAGACGGAGGCATAAATAATTTGTATGGCTAGCAGCAAGACCTCTCTTACTAAGAATCTGCTCAAAGTTATAAGCACTGAAGGGCAGTCTTCCTCACACTTACTTTTCCTTTCAGCTTCTCTTCAGTCTCATAATGAACTCAGCACCTGATCACCAATAACATTATAATCAATTGGGTCAACTGAAAATAAAGAGGGAGGCATCAACTTTCCCAAGAAGGAAGGAAGGACGGAAGGAAGGAAGGAAGGAAGGTAGGAAGGAAGGAAGGAAGGAAGGAAGGAAGGAAGGAAGGAAGGAAGGAAGGAAGGAAGGAAGGAAGGAAGGAAGGAAAATGTCTAGAGAGCTGACTGGCAACAGAAGATTGGCTGGGTGAATCTCCATAAAGGTTTCAGTGGCTCATTGGAACTTTCAGAAGGACAACGCATGTAAGGATATATTGAAGCATTCTGTTGCTGGTTTTACTTGTGAAAACAAATAAGGCATTTATTAGACGTTCCTTTCAGATTAAACATTAAGATTCCATCATTAGAGATATATCTCAGTTCAGGACAGGAAAGAATAAGAATTGCATTTTCATGTCATTTCCTGAGATATCCATAAGGACTAGAGAGGACTTCTTTGTCTTTTCTTTCAGAATTCACTGGTCATGTTTTCTAATTGTTTTGGGTTGTTTACAGATAAAGTTGTAAAAGTTTAAATATTTGATGAAGGTTAATGAAGAAAAAAAAAACTATTGGAAAACTCACAGAATAATCCAGTTTGTAAATGTTTCTAAATGATGTTTTAAAAATGTTGATTAATTTATCCTTCTGGAACCTTCTCTTTTACAATAATTTTATTAGAAATACAATTAGAAAGATAAAAACTAATACAAACTAAAAAATGAATAAAAAGAAAAAAAATCACAAAATGATGAAAAGCAAACTAGAAAGTTAGAAAATAAAAAAAAATGTAGTAAAGAAAAAAATAAAGAAATGACTTCTCCCTTCATCACAACTATAAACAATTTTAGTAACCTATCACCTTCTCTTAAAATATACCCAATGATCTGAGCTTCTCATATCCCACCTCTTAACTGTAAACAAAAATTTAAATCTTCATTATTCAGTCCTGATCAACAAAAGTGCATTGAGAGTTACTAGATATAACAACATATCTATTCACCTTGATCAAATAAACCAACTTCATACTGTATCCCTTCTTTTCTACTTTTAACAGTCTTGATCTTTAGTCCCTTTAAATAATGTCATACAGCTTGATTTTCCCCCCATTTTTTTTCTTTGTACCTTCTCACAAAATTCTTCAAAGCTTTAACAAGTTTATTTTGCAAATTCAACATACGAACGTTATCCAGATCACTCTTTTGATTTGTAATTTAATTATTAAGCAGCCAATTTTTTTGGTATGTCCAGTGTGGCATCTTTTTCCATCTCATTCTGGTAGTCTGTCATTTTTTAATCCACTTTCAGATCAGTCTCAATCTTGTTGGGTAGAATTTGCTCCTATTATATAACATCTTTAAAACACAGTCTATAGAAGCAGAAACTTTTAAAAATTAACTTCTGGCTCCGTTGTTCAAAAATATTATTTAGTATACCTGATGTTAAAATATTTTGCTCCATTCTGTGTTAGTAATTTTAAGTGTTTTTCCCTTTAATTGTAATCTTTAATTCCTTAACTGGTTCCCTATAGTGTCCAACTTCAAAGTCTTATCCTATCATGTTTTTTTTAAAGGAAAATTCAACAAAATCATTTTCCCATGGGAAGGATTATGATAATTAGTTTCAAAATCTTATTTCAAATCCATCTGGAACCTTAATCTATTTGTAACTTTTCAGAAGCAATGTCCTTTTGCTATTCATCCTAAAATATATTTTTAAAGCCCTTAAACTTATGTATTTAAAACTTCTTTCACTAAGGATGAAAGAAAACTCACCCAGTGCTATAAAATTTGTGAATCCAAAAGGTTATTACTAGCTGAAGAGCAGTTAACAAGCAATTTGCAAAAGGGATTAAAATATGCAAAATTTGTAATGCAAATGTAGTGTCCATTGTAAAGGTGCTGATCACATTTTCAAGAAAGATGGCTTTTGCTCATCACCCAGAGCTCTAAGACCACCAGGGATTGCTGTCTTGCAGTCTCCTCACAAGGAGCAACTGTGTGAAGCACTTGTGGTTGATATCAAGTCCTCCTGTTGTCTGGAAAAAATTACAAAGACCCTGTCTACTTGCTGGCTCTTAATTATGCTGTGGTCATTGAGTTCACTCTTAGTTGAATCATCTTCGGTTATCATTTTTTCCCTGGAAGTCCTATATTTTTGGAACGTGCATAATTAGTTCTTACTTGTAAATCCTAAATATGTTGGCAAAAAGAAAATTGTCTTGGACCCATGTTTCATAACTACAACAGTACAGTACCTAATAAAGTAAAGTTGCACAACATTCTCAGAGACTCTTCCCATCCTGCTTACAATCTTTTTGGACTGTTGCCTTCTGGCAGAAGATAAGGAACAATTAAAACTCGGACCACACATTTTCTGAATAGCTTTTATCCCAGAGCTATAATTGCACTAAACAATGAACTAAAAGACCACCATCAGTGAGCTGTTGGACAGCATTACTTGGTCTGCTGTGTGGATGCTTGGGTGGTTTAAGGGTGGGGAATTTTTAGTGGGTGAAGGTGTGTCTGGGGATTGTCATGTGTGTTGGGCTTGGTCTCTGGGTGTTATGCGAATTTCATTGTATGGGTATAATGTGTATATACTGTACATATAACGACAATAAACTATAAATAAATAAGTACATAAATAAGTAAATGAATGAATGAATGAATGAATGAATGAATGAATGAAAGAATGAATAGTAGGCCCCTGAGAAAATCATCACCATCATCATCATCTTGGATGTGACAAACTGTAAGCCATGGTCATTATTTTTAACTGGCTCCATGACTGAAATGGATTCTAGCTTCTAATTTTATGCAGCAAATTATATAAGCCTGGAAACTGTCCCTCTAACTTGTGAGGTATGTCTGTCTTATAAACAGTTGTTTGCCCTTCGGGGATGATAATTTCTTGGGCTGTTCATGGACTCCTCTGAAGAGTGACAGCTATGCTTTGTGCTCTTGAATCAGGTAGGTCAGCAAAGGAGACCTGCCTGTCAATGACCCGGTGGTTTAAAAAGGACGAGAAAGGCTTTATCCCTTTGCTGTGAAAATGTTTGTTTATTTAGAACCGAAGGAACTATTCATTTGCTTGATGAACTGTGAGAACTGAAATTAGTGGTGATGCACAGAGCATTAGCCTTCCTAAGGAAAACCCTATGATCAATGCAGATCCTGTGTTGTAGTTTAATTATATCAAGAAAACAAAAGTTAACATAACAAATTAGGTTAAATATCATGTTAGGCTATAATGTGAGTTAATTAATTAAGCTTTGACTTAATGTGATATGTGAAACCACACACTAAAGCTTTTGTGTTAGACTATTTGTATTTTGTTTGTCTTAAGGGCTGAAAAAACACCGTTCTAGTTCTTGTGAAAGATGAAAAATTGTCATTTCTACATTATTTATTAAATGTATGACTTTTTATTCACAAGCTGCAAGCTGTGTTATTAATTCTTCCACTACCAATTTAATTTCCACAACAATTTCCCTCTGAAATAAGTTGGATCAAGACCCAGAATCATCTATAGGGACTCTGATTGAATATCTTGAAGCTTCTCTTCTGATCAATACAGGACATTCTTCTTTGGGTGAAGAAAAAAAATGAACATTTAAAAACAGTTGTTTTCCCAATTGGGGTTTGTTGTTAATGATTTAGTTTATTAAGTGATTAGTCTTATGACCCTAACAAAAATAAATGAATAAATAAATAAAATACAGGATTGAATTCCAGGGTAAAATAAATAAAAGAAAATATAGTACTAAATACATATGTGGTAAATATGAAGAATCATCATTCAGATAAATACATCACCTCTACGGGATGATAAAGTCAGTAGTGTTCAACAATCATTACTGACAACAGCTGCAAACTTTTAGGACTGTTTTTTTAAAGGGTTAGGAAGAAAGGCACAGCTCTAAAAATATTCATAGCACTGTTTTAGACCAGTGGTCACCAACCAGTGGTCCGGGGACCACTGGTGGTCCCTGGGAAAATTTTGGTGGTCCGTGGAG
>JANHFK010008463.1:0-15918 GCA_036250565.1 Sibynophis collaris | reverse complement strand
CCCTGAGGAGGCCCTCTCTGTGGGAGCGAACCGGGCGGTGGGAGGCATTTGATGGCTGGAGGCGGTCCTGCAAATATCCCGGTCCCGAGCCATGGAGCGCTTTAAAAGTTGTCACCAAGATCTTGAAGCGCACCCGGAAGGCCACAGGCAGCCAGTGCAGCTCGCGCAGGAGAGGTGTTATGTGGGAGAACTTAGAGAACTTGTCTTCCAAGCACATACAGTGTCCAGATAACTTGTTCTCCCTGCCCTGGCTCTCTATTTTACAGTAATCCCTCCAAAGGATTTTCAACAGACTTGCTGTGAAATGACCTCCTCTCTGTGGTCTATCAGGACCAAGTACTGACAATTCTCTGCATTTTTTCTAATCCCACCTTGTAATGTTTAATACAATTTCACTGTACTTGCTTTTATCTTGTTTTCTTTTCTTTTAGTGTGGAATATTTTATTTGGTTATTGTAAACAACTTTTGGATTTAGACATTTATAGAATTGCTCTTAATAATAATTTTAAAAAAAATTAAGGATCCACTGAGTTCTGGGCTACATCTGCTGATCATCTAAGTAAGCCATGAAATAGACATTGGAATGTCTTAAGGTGAATCATAAATAAAAACAGATGTTTTGAAACCCTGACATTTTTATGATTTAGTTTAAAACTCTGCATTGTGAGCCTTAGGAAGTGATTCATCAATTCCCAAACACATTTAACAGAATAATAGAATTCAAAGACCTTGGAGGTCTTCTAATCCAACCCCCTGTTCAAGCAGGAGATCCTATACCAATTCATAGAAGTGGCTGTCCAGTCTTAAAAGCCCACAGCAAGCCTTCAGAATTTGAATTTGTTTGTTTATTTCTACAGTTCACCTTTAGTTTAAAACTCCGATGTTCTTTTGTGGTTTAACTTTAAAGCCATCATTCTTTCTTGCCTTCCATTCAATGGCAGAAGATGCCAGGACAGAAATGACAGGGAGCACCTGAGATGGATGGAAATTGTATAGGGTCTTGGAAAATTTTAATTTCCAATGGCTTCCTATAATACAATGCAATGATACAAAACAAGAAAAGAAGCATTTATTTGCCATTGCTATAGTTTCTTCACTACCTCCCTTCCCTCCCTGTTCCTGAATAAAAATAAGGAAAGCAAATGCACATTGAAGATTAAAGACAGAAAAGATGGGCGCTTAATTGATTTAAGATCAAGTTTTCATTTTTTTTTTTATTTTGAAAAAGGTTTTCATTTTTTTTAATTTTGAACGTGTTCCAATTTAATCCACAGAAAGCTTTGAATATCTTACTGAAGTTTCACTTCAGGGGATTGGGCCAGAAAAAGCATGCATGATTGTAAATTAAATAGTGTGAGCTGAAACCTGAAAAATTCTCCATAGAGATCTTCCTAGAAACTTACCTAGTGTTGGGCAAATCTATTTTATTTTCTCTGCAATTTTAATTCTTTCAAATCTCTGCCAATGTCCTTTTCAGTGAGCTTAAACTCTGACTTATTTTTAGCTCTCATAACTACAGTGTTAGCTTTCATTGCTTTTAAGGTATTTTATATGAACAATTGTTTCACTATACTGTTTTTTAATTGGTGCAGCATTGTGTGAAACATATTAGGTATGGGTTGATGGTAGAAGTAAATAAACAAATAAGTGCATTAAGGACAGGCAAACTGCTTCCTAAGGGTTACATTTCCAAAAAAGACATTCTGTTTTGTTGGGTTTTAAACATTCGTGAGATAATGTACCTTTAAGGATTTGAGCATTGGAGCCATGCTAAGTAATATCATTGCTTTTGCTTTGAAATAATGAGTCTCCACTTATCCTTCTTTAGTTAGTTTGTTTGTCTCTTTTGTAGTACGCAAATACATTAAGGACAGCTATATTATCACAATGCGCTCTACATCAGAGGTCCCCCATCCCCAATCCTTGGGCCGTGACCTGTTCGAAACCAGGCCACAGGAGAGATAAGCAAGTGCATGTGCGTGAAGCTCCACTCATGCAAATGGTGGGCCAGCGCATGCGCATGCACCTGAAGCACCATTCATGGGAGTGGAGGGTGCATCTACCACCACTTACGCAAATAGAGCTGTGCGCATGCGCCTGCCATTCTCATACACATACCAGGCCAGGCTGCCAAGCTGGAAAGATTGGGGACCATTGCTCTTCATTACATCAGTGTGCTCTATTTGTGGCTACTTCTGAAGACTATTCAGAAGGCACAATTGGTACAGAATGCCATGGTGCAGATAGTTTTTGCTGCCCCGGGATGCACATGTCAGATTGCTGTTGCATGAGCTGCATTGATGCTGGTTTGCTTCTGTGTCCAATCCAAGATGTTTCTTGTCATGCTTGGTGTCCTGATGTGGTGGTCTTTGTTGGAGGTGGCTGGTGGACTAATAGTGCTCTCACCCCATAGTTGTTGCTTTTGGTTTTCGAGTTTTGTACCTAATATTGTTAATATTTCATTAGTGTGATGTTTATGATTTCGATTGCAAGCCACCCAAAAGAGTCACTTTGTAAAGTGATATGGATGGCATATACATTTAATAGAGAAATAAATAAGTTAGGCATGCATACCAACAACCAAACCATCAACAATTCCATGCAGTGTATGGTAGTCCTTATTTATAAGAAATAATTCAAATGATTGTGAAGGAGAAAAACCACATGATTCTAGATGCATGGCTTTGGAAAAAAGTATTTGTTAAAAACAGGGGGGGGGGGATAAGAAAAAAAAAAACAACTTTTACCAGCCATTACCATCATAATTTGGAGGAAACTGTTTGGATTCTGCAAGTAATATCATTGTCTAGGGAATAATGAAGAATGTTTGGGAAATGGGTGTTTTTGACTTGGCAACCATTTCTGTAAATTGCCACATTATTTCTTGAGTTAGGGTACTCATACCATGCTCTGGGAAGTCTAAATATATTCCCAGCCCCACAAATTTGCTTATCCGGCTGTAAAATGATTGAAATTTACTAGTTTCGTCAAGTATTTCTCTAACTACATTTTTCAACCCATTCTGTGAGAAGAGGAAGAAAGTGGTTTCTTGGATTCGAATGAAATTAATGAGTATTGTGACTCTTTATCCTCTGAATTGAATTAGGCAGCCTTTAACTTACTTGGAGATGAATCAGACTGTTCTCTGAATCATTGAATTGGAGTCTAAACTGAAACTTGTGGCTGGTGTACATCCTTTTCTATATTGTTTCATGCATTACTTGAGCTCAAGGGTTGATTGAAGGAGCATTGAAAAGGTTTTATAGCCCCTTTGTTCAGATTCTTGAAAGGGGTCAGAAGAGGATTAAATGTTACCAGGGGGTTACACCAGATCTGAAAAGAATACTGGACTGATGTGTTGAACCTTAATTGTTTTTTCTCTAAAGTAGAACAGAACTGAAAGCATTATTTAAAAGTGTGCATTGAGTCCAAATTGGAGTCGAATAGCTCTTTCACATAAGTAGGATCTAGAAGAGATGAATCTCTGCTATAACTTTACCCCTCAAACTCTGAGCTCCTTCTGTTTTAACTTAACTGTCCACATATTTATAGGGATGCCTGAGGCAAGGCTGATTCATGTGGATATCTGCAAGATTCCCTGTCTCATAACACATGGATACAAGTACTGTGGCCTGGATCTAGGAGAAGCCATACATCAAATGAGATGGAGCTACAAGATTAGCCCTGAATCACTATTGTAAATTTGCTATTTCTTTATATCAATAATTTATGAAGTCCCATTAATAGGAAACCTGACATTACTGGTTGAGAATTAGAGTCTGACTAAAGATAACCCTGAAACATGATTATTATTAATTACAACAATATTAAACCATATATCAAGACGGGAATAGACAAGCTATTAGTGGAATCCAGCCCACCCAGTAAATGGCTCCACCCAAGTTTAAACAGTTCTTGTTAGACAGACCCATCATTCTATTAAAGTTAGGTAAAGATTAATCAGCAAAAGATGATCCACTCAGCTTCATAATTTTGTTTCTCTTGAAAATTACAACACAAAATATAAAAATGGAAATTTGCAAGATATTCCTTGCGCACGCAATAGCTAAATGATTTCAGAAGCAGTAAAGTGTTGAATATATATGATAACACACCAATTTGAGAAATAAATGTAAAGAATATTCTGTTCTGTGCTTAGGAAAGTCCCGTATTCTCGCACTTGGTACAATCTTTGCTTTTAAAATTGGAGGTTCTATTCTCGGGCCTATAAAAATAGGTTGATTGTTTTTCGATGCTGCTGACCACACTACATATTGAGAATAATAAGTGAAAACTGCAGGTTTTCTGCATGACAAAAATAATCAATGATACCCAAAATTTCCTAAGCATGCTTTCTAGGTCCCATCAGATAACACTGCTGAATAGGACCTGGACTGTGTCAACTGCCCAACTGTACAGGCTGGGGCAGAAGCCACAGAAGTCAAACTCTCCTTTAGACAGCCATCTTATATTCCACGAAAGGCTTCATAGATAATAAACAGCATCTTGAATTTCACCCAGAACCCAACTACCAACCAATGCAACTTTATCACAGAATAAAGATGTTACATGACCCAAACAAAGTGTGCTCATAACATGCTGCCATATTCTAGACCAGCTGCAGCTTCCAAGTGGTTTTCACTCCAGTGGAAATCCAACCCAATAAAACTCCTCCATCCCCAGGGGGTCAAAAATCTTGTCAGGATTGAGCTCTAACCTTTCCTCCTTATCTCAGCTTCTTCAATAAGATGGCTATCTTTGGATGTGATAATAATGGGAAAATAACTTGCTGCTTTGCTTGCCACTATATAATTCTTAATGTGGGCTTTTGCTCATATTTGATTGGATGTATCTTTCATCTCTAGGCTTATGTCTTGATGTTTTACCTCCCAGAGTTCTTAAGAAAAACAAGGAAAGATCAACACACAATTAGAGATCACTTTGTTCTAAGGCCATGTTACTCACCCATTCTTCCAGACCTCATCTAGGAGATCAGCTGAACCACTATCAGGGAAAACCTCAAGCTCCCTCTTAAACAGAGTGGATCTTAGTTATTTAGGACAGATAGATTACTGATTATATATAATCAGATTATATATATATTCCTTTTAGCATTGCTCCCTCAGATTTGATTATAACATGACAATCATATTGTTCAACTTATCACATGTTAATCAGTTGTGCAATATACAAGTACATCCAAGTTCCAATCAATCTTTTAGCCAAAGTTAGTTTTGACTGGAATTAAACAGTCTCAGTTTGCTGTCTGAAAGAGTCTGAACTTTGCAGTCTCTATTCAGTTCAGGGCAGACTTTTAGTCCCACCTAGAAGATAATCAAATCTCCTTCACTTGCTTGTTTTTTTTACAACTGCTGCAAGGTCATTTGGGATGACTTATTAATCAATGAATATGATCATGGGTTTTCCACACTCTACATTTTTTTCTGCAATGGAATTCAAAGATTCCTGATTTGACTAACAGAATAAGCATTATCAGTGTTCCAGATGATTGGCTCTTGCTGGCAAGCTCCCTACAGCAATCATTCGGAATATTACAAATCAAACACATGCATTTCTTAGCAGAATAATTAAAACACTTAAAAATGTAGGCATTTGATACATACTTAAATATATTGTGGTGTATTGACAGAAGAGAATTACTTTTCTAGAGTAAATAATATATTTCATCAACCTCTTTAAAACATTTCATTTGTCTTTATTTAACATGAACCCTCAAATAAATTCATGTATCTAATGTATTTTAATTAACTAAAGGACTTTCTTCTCAACCTTCTTAGTTGCACTCTACTGCTCCAGTCAATAAAAATGAAATCAAAAGCGTCTATCTCTATCAACATTAATTTCATTTTCTTTCATGCCTTTCAGCAAAGCAGAGTTTACATTTTAGCTGTAGAAAATGTATACGGTACATGTCTTCCCCAACTGCGTTTATATGAACTCCTTCCAAGAAATAAGCTATCATATCTGTTTATAATTTTTATTTCTGCTTTTGTGTGTGTATGTGTGTGTATGTGAATTGGAGGAAGGTCAGAGAGAAAGATAGGAATAGAAAACAGTTTTTTTTTAATATGACATTGAAAGTATTATTGCATTGATCTCACAAATCAGCAAGAAGGTAGGAAATTAAATGCAGCAAACAGTCTAACACTATTTGAGAAATGCTTTCCAATATTGTTCACATCAGGGTTTTTCATTTATGTATTTATTTCTAAGTTCACTCGCCGGCTTTCCGCATTCCATTATGCCCTCAAATACCTTCCCAAGTTTTAAATTTAAATATTTAACAGCTCATAATAGAAAAAAAAATTAAATCATGAAGAAAATAAAAACAATGGCATAAGGATAGAGCTAAAACTCATTATAAAACCATACATCTTTTTAAAAGGTTGCTCCTATGGAATAAAAACAGACTCCTTCTTATTTCAGGCATGAACTATGACCTCAAGCTTTTAATTGTCAGTATTCAGAATTTTATCTGGCACCTTTTCAGTGTTGAATGAACTGTATGGATAACGGTTGTTTTTCCTACGTTAAATGCATGAAGTGTGGTTGTGCAGATATATTTAAATGTCTCTGTAGTTGCTTCTGACCTTCATCCAAAGAGGATTTATAACTGCTTAAAGAGAGGCATACAGGCGTGTATCTCTTTGAGATGTGTATGAGTGTATATGTATGTTTTCATCAATCATAATATATTATAAAGCAACTGTCTTGCTATTTATAATCCCAAACTGAATACTGTATTCTCCATAAATATTTTTAATATACTGTATATTATAAAGTTTTCCTTGGATTTTTGTTGCAGCTTTGGCCTATAACACAATACCACATTCTGTTAGGTTGAAGATGTTTTCCAAACCAGAATCTTCCAGATTTGTTAGAAAGCAACCCCTAGAGGTACCATCAGATGTTCCTCTTGAGTGTCATTGCTTCAATATACTTGGAGGGAGGTTCCAGATTGGAAATTGCTTAGCTGTTTACTGTTTTAGATAATATTCTGCCTTAAAGAAATCTGTATAACATGGAGTTAAGTAGGGGTGGAATCTACTTACCTCCCCTACTGGTTCAGAAGTGCACGCTCTGTGTGCGCACGTGTGCTTTGCATGCCACCATCACGTCTGACTTTTGACCCTCTGCGCATGTGCAGAAGGCTTTTGCGCATGCACAGAAGGTTAAAAACCAGGAAGTAATGACATCTGGGTGGGTGGGCGGAGCCTCATGCTGGCGCCGCTACCAGTTTGCCGAACCATGCGCCTCCACCACTACTGGTATGCGTGAGTCGGACAGAAACGGTAGGATTTCACTAGTGGAGTTAAGACACAAATCCTAGCTGTGGACATCATATCACGACATCATAAAGGACATGATTTCACCAAGACATAATTAATTTATCTAGAATCCATAACTATGGTTTCTTTGTTCTAATATTGCTTCAGTAACATAGAAATCATAGAATTCTCCAAATATTATGGTATGGGTAAATACAATGATCAAGTCCTACAACAGCTTCTCTTCACCAATGATAATTTAGTCCTCCTGAGGTAAATCCTGGAATGGTGTTGTGGTTGGGCAGAACTTCTCGGGCATAAGAAGAAGGAGTGATCCAATAGTAATTCTTACAAATGAATATCATATCATACAAATTAAACCTGAGATAAGTAGAAATTTGTGACTCAGGGATAGATAGTTTTGGAGTACAATGGCTTTCACCTTTGACAATGCAAGTTTAGAGCTGCTGTCACTTGGTGTCCAATGACAATTAAATGACATGGATGCCTCTTAGGTTTAAAGGGATCAAGTAAAGTTGCATGTGTCTTGAAGTCCTTGTTCAACTCACACAAATTACATACTTGCACCATTACACAAAATTATGTAATTAATAGTTTGTTCCATCTGCATGATGATGTCATGACACACCTCAAATTATTCTAATGTCATTGTAGCTTTTATTGAACACCTGTATAGGATGGCAATTAGTTTCCAGCGTCAATCTTGTTCAAAGAAAATGCAGTATGGCATCAGATTTTATCTACACATCACATTCACTACAACGCATGGGTCCTTCTCATAGACAGGCTGGTAATTAAACCAGCAACACAATGAATAATTGAAAGATTCCTGATGGCTGAGCATTGGGAATTGTGACTGGGGCAAGGTTGCCATTCCTCCAGTAAATCTCTGACCTTGAGCTATGTCAGTCTCAAGCTCAACTAAAGATACTAAAGGATACTTAATTTCAAAAGAATTTATTGGGTTCTTCTAATAGGTGTTCTTAAAGCTTACATTCACTTTTGACATCTTTTTCATTTGTGAAAAACTATTTAAAGCTTATTAGAACTTATTTAATTGTACTAGGAATTTTAAAATCATAGCATGGCTACAAAAGATAGAGTATTGGTCCCCATATGCTAATTAATAATTAGCAATACTCCCGAAATAAACCTGAAACACTTCATTAAACAGACAGTAATTGAATTGGCACAGGAATTCCATGTGAACTTTATGTGACTAGGGAATATCAAACTTTACAAAAAAAAAAGTTTTTGGGACAGGGGCAACAAGTCCTATCACACTATGAATGCCGCATTTGTGGGGAAGAGGGTAATATTTCTGTATTTCCAGGTTTGTTTAAACAAAGTTCTACATTATGGAGCCTAGTGCTAATTTAGGAAATATATTCTTCATTGATCCCAAGGTCACCTCTATGGAAAAGAACAAATTACAGCAGATACATTTCACTTTGTCATCTGAAGACATCTGCCAATTAATGTTATTATAAAATAATAGTTTTGAACAGATGTTGCATTTGCTAATTTTATATTTGACTGTTTGAAATCCAGCTACCTGGGGATTTATTTAAGCTGCATACACTTTCAAGAATTTTAACAAAAACGTTTTTTCCCCCCCTACAGGATCAAATAAAGTTGCTATACCTAGATATTAATTGTGCTTAATAAAACTTGGTCAGAAGAATTACTTACTATAAAGGTGGAGAACAAATACAATGTCTAGTAACTTTTGTCTGGGAAACATGCAGGTTTGCCACTTTACTTCTGTTTGCCTACTGGGTTCCATATTTTTGGCCACAATTCTCTTTCAAATATAAACTCTTTAATAAATTAACATTTCCACACTTTCTTGACCATACCAGACAGCATACTTTGACATCATCCTGTTAAAATATCTAATCCTTAATATCAGTCACATTTATGGGACGTTCAATCTAATAACAGGAGCTGTATTTGGTGTTGATAACTAAAAATATATTTCAATTTTGAAACAACTGCCAAAGGTACTTCTACTATTAATTTGTATATTTAATGTGATGACCACACTTCACTGGAGCTCCGCATAAATGATTTATGGTATTATCTTACATCTCCATGTTTTGATAAGACACCTTTTTGATTATTACAGTACTGTGTTACTTTATCTCACACAGGTTTTCATCGATGAATCTTCTTCATATGACTCTTCTTCATATTCCATGCCACAAATTTTAAAAGAACTTGAATGACTACTGCAGGATCCAATCTGGGTTTTTGTCTTCTGAGCTTTAAAGAAGCTCTAGAGAAGTTCTCTGAAGATGGGCTCAGCACAAATCTGAAAGCTTGGAAGACAAAACCTTTGGTCCCGGTGACTGACCCAAATTGGATCCTGCAACATTATCCTGGGACATATATATTCACCTTCATTCATCAATGACTACTAGTTCACTTCAAGATCAAATACCCATGGAATCAGGGCAGGGTGATTGTATGTCAAAAAAGGCAAGGTGATAGTGATTGCTACTCCAGTATTAGTCTCATCTCTTTTTTATATGAAATCCATACTGCAAAGCTGTAGCTTTGATCACATGGTCATGCCCATTATCTTGCTTTTTAAAAGTCTCCTTGTGATGGCAGTGTTCAACGTACTGTCATTTGAAACTTTCAACAGTTTTATAGCCATGTACTTGAAAGAGTCACTTTTTCTCAAAGGAAATAATGCATCTTTAAAGTTGTTGAACTTTAAAGTGTCAGGCAAAATTAAGTTTTTATTCACCTATGGATTTCAAAACATTTAGAATGGGGAAGAGGGGTTTATTCAAAAAAGAAAACACTAAAAGCTAAAAAAAAATAAAGGAGGGACAAATAAAAATTTAAGAAAAAATCTTGGAAAACTATATATGAGCATTTGAATGTATAAAAGAAATTAAGGAGACACATACACATTTCAAATATTAATATTCATTACTCCTACCAGAACACTGTTAGATTTTTTTGTATGTTTGTTCATAATTAATTTGTTTTTAAAAATATAATTATTATAAGCAATAAATGATGACCTGATTGGAAGATGTTTATCTTTCCTTATATGGTGTTTGCTGTGTTAAGTGTGCACCTAGGGCAATTTCCCTCACTTGTAAATATCACTGATCCAGTGAAAGTTATATTTCAATTTTCCCAAGTTTTGCAGCAAAAAAAAAACCAAACCTCTGGTAGCTAGTAGTAGAATTTAATTAATTATTTATCATCAATTTATTGGGTTGTATAATCTATGTGCCATGGGAAATAGGTAAGTACAAAAAACAATCACACTTTATAATGAAAGATTATTGGGTGATTCTCTCAATTTATTTAGAAACATTTGAGCAAAAGGACTAGTAGGGTATCAGCATGAAAGATGCTAAGACGCATAAATTTTCCTTTCTCTTCAACACAAGATAGCAACTTGATAAGTGGTATAGCAACCTTTCAGCAGAGTGTAATATGATTATACCAGGCTTCAGTCAAATGCTTAATTTGTAATGATGAAAGGCTTATGTATCCCAAGCAATCATGAAAGGCAGAACCCAAGATGGTCAAGGCTGAACAGGTTCTACTGGAGAAAAAAAAAAGACAGCCCACCACTATTCTGCCAATAAAAATTTATGGACAAACACAACTTGGACAGTTTCATTATGAGCTGGAAGATAGATTCCTGGTTTGTAAAGAAACCATTTGGTGTTTTCATCTTAAAGAACTTACTATTAAGTACTAATGTAGTAAAAACTATTTGCCATAAACAAAACCAAGTAATTTGCAATCAGATTTGGAACATTTGGAGCAAAATATAACTTTAATACAAATAAAAGTTAGAATACAGCTATTGTACCAAGCAAAGAATGGAAGTTGTCATGATGGAAGTTTTACTTTAATCTCACAAGGAAGAGGGTCACAATTATATTTCTCTGATTAGTGCCAATCCTTTGCAATACTTAGTTCTAAATATCTAAATCCATCCAGACTGGTATGAAGTCCAATAGCTTTTTTAAAGCTGTTTCAGTGATTCTTTATCAATGTTAATTAACGCAGCAGACAATTTATCAATGTTAACTTCTAACATTGCATGGAATATATTTAATTAAAATTGCAATTGTGTTATATCTTTATTAAGATTTTGAAGAAAAATGAGTATATCACCTATAAATGGATTAATAGCTTGATGTTATGTTTTAATATTAAGATGTTAAATATTCTTTTGTTCTAATATCTTTTGCTAATATTTCTATAATAAGGTCAAATTAAACAGAACAGTGGGAATCTTTTGAAGCCCTATTTATTTGGGAAAAAGTAATATCAATCCATTGGTGCTAATTGCTCTGCTGATAACTGTAGCTGATCAGTTAGAGCAAATGTATGTCCAAACCCCATTTCCAATAACAGATTTATATTCTATAGCAGGGCTGTCAAATTCGTGGCCCGTGGACTAGATGCATCACACACTGCTCACGTCCACTTCCGGTTTAGTAAAGGTGAAAAAAGTCATGATACGTCATGTGTCACCACCGTGATGATGAAGGTTTGACACCTCTGTTCTATAACATCAAACGTTTTAGAAATCTCATTAGAGCAAAGCAAGTTTTGATATAGTTACTAGACCACGTTATATTAAAGCCTTCTAAAGCCGTTTTGTGAATTTAAATAGCAAAATAAATAGCACTTAGACTTATATACTGTTTCATAGTGCTTTCCAGCACTTTCAAAGCAGTTTACAGAGTCAGCATATTGCCCCCAGTAATCTGAATTCTTATTTTACCAAACTTCAGAGGATGGAAGGCTGAGTCAACCTTGAGCCAGTCAGGATCGAACTCTTGGCAGTGGGAAGAGGTAGCCTGCAATACTGTATTCTACATGCCTCCTCCTTCTCTACCTTGAGAAGTATACCTTTTAAGTTATTGGTTGCTTTGTTTCTTCCACTTTGCCATGTGCCTATCTCACAAATGTGGCACATTAAAAAAACAAAAACCATACTAGCAAAATAAAAGAACAATGGCCACCAAGTCTGAACCTAGCAAAACAACGTACAGAAATCTTTCAAACAGTCATCTAACCTCCTGACCTACTGATCCTGGGGCACATCCAGGTTTTCACACTTTACAGAAGGAAGGATGATTCTAATCCTATTTTGGGAGATATGGTCTCCTAGAGCCATACACTGACAGAAAGGACACTCCAAGCAGGTGCTATTAGTTGAGAAGATTCCCATACATAATTTTTTTTAGCAATGAATTAGTTTAATTTCACCTGATCTTTAGCTCCTGACAAAAGCTAGGTAAAATCAGCATAATGATGTAACCTATTTGGAAAATTGGATACTAATAGAGCAATGGATACTAATAAAGCAATGCACTATTTAATGGATAAAGATTGTAAAGCTAATAAATATTTGGCTGTCTATTTATAAATTAAAGTGGACTATCATCAGACAATGTGTTAGGTCAGGGGCGAAATCTATTTACCTTCCCTACCAGTTTGGAAGTGCACACTCTGCATGAGTGCCACCGTTACACCCAATTTTTGACTCTCTGAGCATGTGCAGAAGGCTTTGTGCATATGCATAGGGTTAAAAATCAGGAAGTAATGACATCCAGGCAGGTGGGAGGAGCCTTGCCCTGCCGCTGCTACCAGTTCACTGAACTGTACACCACTGCCACTACCGGCACATGTAGCCAGACAGAACTGGCAGGATTTTACCACTGTATTAGGGACATGTTTAAAATAGAATAGTGTGAAATTACCAGACCCACACCAAGTTAGCACACAAAAAACCTGGGGCAAGACTACCCACAGAACCACCTTTGTCCTATTACACTGGCTATTATCCTATTACCTATTACCCACCAGGTCAGGCAGGGAAAGTACCCCATCAATTAAAGAATTCTGACTGATGGGGTCTACGAAGAGAATGTTCTCTGCCATTGCTCTTACCCTGTGGAATATTCTCCCCCTGCAGGTGAGGCAGGCCCCCATTTTTCTGGCCTTCCAAAACAAAGTTAAAACATGACTTTGTGGTCTCATATGGGCAGCTCAAAGAATCACACTGTGTGGTTGGTTGGTACTCTGAAAGACCTCCATTTGCCTTTTAAAATAATTTTTAAATAGTTTTTAACAGGGTTTAATCATTCTTTATTCCTTCTAAATTTTCTAAATCTTAAATTTTATATTTTAACATTTTATTTAACATGTATCACCCATTATCCTCCTTTGAGAAAGATGAGCAGTTTAGAAATGCAAAAAATAAAAAATAAACCAGAATAGACATGCTTAAAAGGAGCACATTTTGATCAGTTCTGTTGTTGGGTATGCTCTTTAGCTAAATTGGTCTTTCTCTACATTTTGCTGCATATTTTATAGATCTTCAAATTAATTAAAATCTATAACAATCTTTTGTTATAGGTCCAATCCTTTGGTAATAATAAACTCTGAAAATGTTTTGAATTCATGTAAAAATATGTCTAATCCAAGCGATTTTTTCCAACTGGAATAAAAACAACTTTGCAGAATTTGAAGAATGCTGATGAGAACAATGGAGGAACAGTAGAAAGTGGAGAAAAATAGCATAGTGGACTCTAGTATGCTTATTAAAGATGATCTAAACTTGGTTATTATATTCTTTAGCCTTCTTCAAACATACATCATCCTAGATTCTGAGCACTTCAAAGTTATCTCTATATTCCTAGCATTTAGGAGTGCATATATGTACTTCTAGATGATCCTTACACAGTTGAAGCTCCCTGTATTTGCTTTATTAAAAACAAACAGATTGGCAAAGATGACAGTGATTTTTTTTGTAGCTTTGTATGTAAAGAAAAATTGATTAGATCTGCAATATGTATGAAGAAGAGAATAGAAACATTACACATTGAAATAGGAGGGAAACAGAACATTGCAGCCTATGTGACAAACAGATGTTGGAAAATTGTTGGCAAGGACTTAAAATGGTAGCCACCCCAATGGAAGTACTTGCAAGAGTAACAAGAGAACAATTTATAAAAGATCAAAGTTGATATGAGTTAATGGGCAGGTTCACATATTTCAGGAAACTATAATAAAGATTTTTTGTTTTTTTCACTTGGCAAGGTGTATTATGGTTTAGCATAATATGTAATGCAGGCTATTAGCATTGCTTCCAAAATCTGATTTAATACAATCTTGATGTTTCTTTTTATAAAGTGTCTAATCTCCCATGTTTAATGCTGCTCTTGACTGCACCCATATCACATGTGATACAATCAGGGGTATTAAATATAAGAACACAGATGGCCATATTGAACCTTTTTTTAAAAAAATGCAGAAATACCAGTTTCATACTGGAACTAGAATTCACCATGAAATCAGAATTTAAAATTGTCAAGGAAGCTTATAAGCATTGAATACATTTCATGCCACACATGGATGTCCTTCCCTAACTCATTTTGTCTTAAGTTGCCTTAAGAATGTGGTTGCCTGCCAAAATCTTGACTTTAATGAATTTTTTTTTGCAGTTCACAACTAAGATGAAACCACGCACAATAATGCATAATCATATTAGGGGAAATGTGTGCAAAAGGAAAAGAATGCAGGAAAAAAGTAGGAGAAATATGCTTATATTTTCATGCATTTTTTCCCTTTCAATTCACAGAAAAAAAAGAAACTAGGCAAAAGGGTACTTGACCAATTTGCAAGAATGAAACACAAGCATACTTGGCACTTTCAGCAATTATGTGTGACGATGGAAACAGTACCCTGAAAGTATGTTTGCTAACAACAACAAACATTGGTGTTCTACCAATATTTTTGTGTATTTTAATTATTTTGCTCAATGCCCTTTTCAGTTGAGAGTTTCTCATTACTGAGGAAACAACATATGGATGTATATGTTTCTTTAGCAGTCAGTTCTGAACAAAATAATCATTCATTCATTTTCCAATTACTCCTCGGAATCAAATGAAACAGAGATATTTGCTAAAAGTTTCTCATAATAAATCCCATTAACATATATAATGTGTGCCCCACTCAAGCAGTTTAATTCCAAGATCAGAGTGTATATGGCAGAAGAGTGAGCTAGTTTCAATAACAATGAGGAGTCTTCAGAGTAGGATTATACATCAATTGAACATCAAAGAGCAATTAATTTTAAAATCATATTAATAATTAGTTAAACTGTTAAACTTTGCTACTGCCACCTCTACTTTGGACTGCTTTGAGTTTGCACACTGTACATCAGCCACTGAGCTTGATCTTGTCTTGATGTGATCAAATAATGTTGTAAACTGAGACCATGCTGGATAATCCCATAATGGGATACTTCAAATAAACACCACACTTCCTGGCATGATATTGGCTGAGAATAATCTGTATTATAGATATTTCCCACAAAACTTGGAAATTCCAAAACAGCTGACCAGTATTAGAAGTTGGTCTGCCACAGGTTAGAAGAATTTACTAATACCAGAAAGTACCAGTGTGGTTAATCATCCAAGTCAGAAAAGCTACATTTAGAAGTAATTCTTCCAAGAGTGGTCCTGTTGTCTAAATCAGTGGTCACCAACCAGTGGTCCAGGGACCACTGGTGGTCCCTGGGAAAATTTTGGTGGTCCTTGGAGAAATTTT